>VDFB02074443.1:192097-237306 GCA_007258455.2 Sequoia sempervirens
ATTAAAGTTAAGCTAAATGTAGTTCTTAATTACATTTATTTTTAAAGATATTTTTGCTAGCTTTAAATTTATTAATTTAAAGCTTATTTTTATGTGTAGTAAGAAATTATTACATGTTATTTATGTTTACTTTTGTATTTTAGAATTTATTTTTTAGATATGCTTATTAGCAAGAAAACCTCTATATTAGACTATATATTTAAGTTTATATATTTTTTGTACAATAAAATCCTTAGTAAAGTCTTAAATTTATAATATTTTTTACAAATATGATATTAATTTTCAATAAAATAGAATATGAAAGATATTTCCTTTTTGAAATGTTTTTTTTTTTTTTTAAGATAGAATAATTTTATGCTTTTAATTTA
Organism: Sequoia sempervirens; assembly: GCA_007258455.2. Taxonomy (NCBI): domain Eukaryota; kingdom Viridiplantae; phylum Streptophyta; class Pinopsida; order Cupressales; family Cupressaceae; genus Sequoia; species Sequoia sempervirens. Next base: position 192,466 of record VDFB02074443.1, read on the forward strand.
GAAACATGTCTTTATGTGTAATAGTAAATTTAGGATATTTTCTTTTTATTTCAATTTTCTAATTTTAAACACATTAATTTAAAATTTTAAAAATAATAATTTTTTTCATTCTTTTATAATTTTTATTTCTATTTTATTATTAAAAAAAACATTTTACAATGACATCAAAGAATATTTTTCTATTTTAAAGATTTTGAATATTTTTTAATTTTAAATATATTAATTCAGAAAATTATTTTTCTAAATTTTAGAAACTTCTTTTATGTATAGTTATTTAGAATATTTTTTTAATTTTATTTTTATAATTAATTATTATTTTTGATTAAAAAGATTACTTAAATAAATCTATATAATTTTTTTCTAAAATATCTTAAATATTTTTAAATTTTAAATATATTATGTAGACTTTTTTAATTTTAAATATATTAATTTAGAAACTAAAATATTAGATTTTAAATATACTTTATACACTTTTCAAGTTTCTTTTCTTGATCATTTTAGTAATGAAATAATATCTCACATAATAGACCCCATGCAAAGAAACATTAGAATTTAAATAGAAGCATCTCAAATGACACAGTATTGAGAGGGTTAAGAATAGGGTTAAGAATAGAGTTAAGAAATATATGGATATGGATTAATATATTTTTGAAGCTTAGCAGTAGTTAAGTTCAAAAACATATTAAGCTGTGAAAATTTCATGACCTTAAAGGAAATATATCTTATACATCTATCAACTCATGGTAATTCTTTTTTATTGAAAACTATCACCAATTTAGTCTTGATTCTATTAATTTTGCTTCTAGTTTTGATCTAGGGGATCAACTCTATTTTGATATTCCCCCATGCGTACAGAGGGAAAATTGTTTTGGAATCAACGAATGAGGCAGCAATCCACTTGGCCAATACGGGGTCCAGTAGCAAGTGCATTAGGAAGCTACCCACCACTGTCTACAGCTCCTCTATCTCAGCTACTCTTGCTAAGCTCATCAAGGAATGCCCAATTTGCTTGTTTAATTTTTTCCCTAGGGAAGAGATCAGAGTGTTTCCAAAGTGCAACCATCAATTCCATGTAGGATGCCTCAACCTATGGTTGAGTTCTCATTCATTGTTTCCCACTTGTCAATGGGTTCCACTGGATGGATCCTCTCCCTCCCTTTGTGTGGACATTGTTGATCGGGATCAAATCCCTGTGGATTCTCATGCCATTCACTCATAGTAATTTTGGATTGGCTTAGTGTTATTCCTTGTATAACCACCCCATTTTGATAAAAAAAAAAATGGGTCCCCCTTGTGTTTATTTGTCCTTAGCATTTCTTGTTTGGGTCTTAGGAGTTGTTCTTTTTCCTCCTAAGTCCTTGTTCCTTCCATCTGGCAGAGGTGGAACCAGAATGGAAAATGGACTTAGAACTTTTGTACAAGGTTCCAAGTTTAGATTTGGTTCCAGTCCCAACCCCATTCTTTCCTTGTTGGTTTTCTTTATCTGTGGGTGAAGCCACACTAGTGGTTTACAATTTGATGGAGGAAGGAAAATTCATTTTTTTGTTTTTGCACAAGGTAAGGGGGTTTTGTTCAAACTAGCATGTTCGACTGAACCCTTTAAGACGTTCAGTCGAACCATAGGGTTCGATCGAACTGCCAGTTCGAACCCCTCGAAGGTCAATGGGAAAATAATATTTTAAGGGGTTCAATCGAACTAGGGTTTGATTGAACCCCTTGAAATAGGGCATTTAAAAAAATTTCCTATCATTTTTGAACTAACACTTTTTCCTTTGCTTGTGGCGAACGTGAACTGAACAAATCATGTGAATAGTGAATGGTGAACTCCCAGCCTGGCGAAGCTTCAACATGCACCACCTTGCGACAGTATATCAACCTCAACCTCCATAGTGCACCAGGTTGGTTATCTTTGCTGGAATTCGTTGATTTCAAATTGCATTTGTTTGAAAATTTATAAACCCTAAATGTGATCAAACAAATTCATTTTGTGCCTATCATTTTATCATAGCATTCCATGAGACCAAATTTATCATGTGGTTTTCCTTTAAAATGAAACAAATTTAATATACCATGTGGGTTTCCTTTAAAATGAAACAAATTTAATATACCCTGTTTCAAAGCTCCCATTTTGGTGCACGAAGGGTGAAGGTTGTGGAGGTTGTGGAATTTGGCTTTACAGTTGCCAATTACATTTTCTTGAAAGTTTCTAAATCCTTTTCAACAAATTCATTTTCTTTGCAATTTGGCTTTACAGCTGCCAATTGCATTTGCTTGAAATTTTCTAAAGTCTTTTAAACCAACCCATTTTGCAAAATTTAGCTTTACAATTTCCAATTGCATTTTCTTGAAAGTTTCTAAAGCCTTTAAAACAAACCCATTTTGCAAAATTTGGCTTTACATCTGCCAATTGCATTTGCTTAAAAGTTTCTAAAGCCTTTTAAACAAACCCATTTGCTCCAAAATTTGGCTTTACAGCTGCCAATTGCATTTTCTTAAAAGCTTCTAAAGCCTTTAAACAAACCCAAATTTGCTCTGCAAAATTTGGCTTTACAACTGCCAATTGCATTTGCTTGAAAGTTTCTAAAACCTTTGTAACAAACCCATTTTCTCTATAATTTGGCTTTATATCTGCCAATTTCATTTTCTTGAAAGTTTCTAAAGCCTTTTCAACAAACCCATTTTCAATAGTGGAATAATATAATTCAAATGAGAGAATAGCTTCTTGTTGATGAAACTATGAGTTTTTCCTAAATCTATCAATACCATTAGTTTATATCTCGTGCAAAATATAAAAATCAAAATTTAGAGTCTAGTTTCTAGTTGTTAGGAGATTAGTGCTAATTGTTAGTTTATTTTTATTTTGCACTTCACATTGAGATTTTGATAATATTCCCCAACTCTTCACTTTTGGCATATTCATCCCTAAATTATTGCTATACTTCCTAAAAAATGGATCCATACACATACACACTCAATATTAATTTATGGAAACATTGAAGAACTTGTTAGGTACACATATGGCTTCCTCAAACACACATAAAATATCTCTCTTGATCTAAATAATGGTCTTGGATAAGGAAAGAAAGCTTAAATCCAAAGGAAAGACCCTTATAAAGTCACAAAAACCATTTAAAGAACATAAACAAGACTTGTCCATTATTTTAAATAAATATGCACAAAGAGGAAATTAGCCAAAAATCTTAAGGCTCCATTCAATTGTGATAATCATATTATTTAACAAACATGAAAATAACATAAAAATAATAACATCATTATTTTTAAAGAAAGGTAGAGTTAGGAAAGGAATAAAATATCACAAGAGAACTATCTCAAGTAAAACTTAAAATCCAAGGAGATTTGATATGTTGATAGAACACCCTTTCCAATATTCTCACAAGCTTTACCAAATCCTTCTCAATCCAAACCCTCTTGGTTTCTTTCACTTCCCTCTTCTCAAGATCCTCAAATTATATAATAATCAAATCGCAAAATAGGCAACCCCTCTTCTTAACCTTTCATTTTGGCTAAATAAGTTGAATCTAATATATATTGCTTGATCTAATGGATTTTTAACATGTTGAACCATTTATTCAAAGAAAAGAAGAGAGTCCACAAAGGAATTTTGAGTAAATACTTGGTAAGTTTTAACTTATAAAATGTGGTAACTCTTAGATATTTTCCTCACCAAAATCTCTCCAAATTTAAATCTAAATGTGCATCCAAAAAAATACAAATTCATAACTAAATTTAATTCAAAAAGTGGGCCATCTATGGCCTTCTATAAACTTCTCAAAGATGTCATTCCCATAAATGATAAATTAAAAGTTAAGTTATGACCTACACCAAAATGACATGAAATTATCTTTCTAAGATGTCATATTTGCATAAATCCCTCAAAGAAATTTTTTAACTAATTTTGAACACTTAAAAAAATACATATATATGAATAGAAGTTTCATTTATAAATTCTTGGAATATATCAATCCATCACAATTAAAATCTTAGACATCATGCATAATATTTTTGATGTATTCACAAATCCACCTAGGGTCTCATAAGACTTTCAAGTAGGTGAATACTAATATGCATATATCTAATAGTGGGGTAAATGGAGGAGGATTAGGAGTAAGTTCATATATATATATATAAAACTTATTTTGCAATCCAATATATTTGTTAGAGAAGTTGCATTTGAATAGAAGAAGTGAAGATAAGGTCTATTAAAATATGACTCGCCATCTTCTCTATTCTTAGGATTTTGGAGTATATCAAAATATCCAACCTATATTTCATTGTCGATCTCAACCAATCTTTGCTTCAACTTCCAAATCATCCACACAATCCTCCCTGAAATATTCAATATGTGAAGCATAATTATGAGGAAGATACAAATAATCCTTGACATAGCTTTTTGTATCAAAGGATAATATGGTTCTATAATTTTAAACTATTTCCAATTTTGAAATCAAAATACAATCAATTATCTATTTAATCTCAATAATCATAATTTTAAGGAAAACATAAATTACTTGAATCTTTTTAACCTATCTCTCATTAGATTCTACTTACTCTAACTTAAATTTAAAAAACATCATAATTAAAATCCACATAACAAATTTTAAAGACATAATATTATTTAAAAATCTAATTGTAATGAATGTTATAGTAATAAATATTCAAATTTTAAATCTATAAAAATAGAACCAAATGATCCTTAGTAAATTCATATATCATTTGTGATAAGAATGTTGAATATTATAATTTTTTAGGCCAATCTTAGGCACTAATTCACCATTGTTAAAATGATCCTTAGTTTGAGGTAATAGAAAAAATATGTACAAAGATTAAATCTTCATTTTCTCATATTCTTTCATTATTTCTTTCTTTTTGTACTAGGGTTAAATCTTTATCTAGGTTTGTTGTGTACTTATAAGAAACCTTTATTCCTTAGTATCATGTTTGTGTACATTGTATGGTAACTTTCATGATAAATATTGTGTGCATGTCCCTTCCTCCTATCAAATTTTCTTTATGGATATTAGGAAGTTTATTTCTAATTTTTTGGTTTCCTCCTTATCAAAATATTGCTTCAATAATTTATAAATTATATTTACAAGCTTATCATCACAGTGCGGGAGCACCTGGGAAATTACTAGATTCCCTTGAAGTTTTGGTTGAAGTCATACTTTTGTTGTGTTGGTGTTGGTCATGTTGACCATATAGCTTGGTTTTTGTTGTTTTTAATAATTCTTGATCAATCTTTGATCATTGGATTGGGAGTTGGCAAACATTAATGGGTTTTGAAGCCCAACTTGTCATCCTTTCCAATCTAGCCAAGGTGCTTGAAAACACATGGGGTTTTACAACTTGCAACTTTAGGTCATCCAAAGGCTCGAACTAAAAATATTAACCATTTGGGAGGCATATTTAAGGTGGCCTCGACCTTTGTGCAAGTTTGGAAAAAATTTTGTACGGACTGTGTTTTCAAAAGTGGAAGAAAAACAACGTTCTTATCATTATTTTCTGGTTTTTGTTTTTTTGCAGTGCTTAAATGGATTAAACAGTGTTAGCTTTGATCTGTATAATGTAGTTTGGGTTGTATCCAAGCATTTTGGAAGGTTAAGAAATTTCTTAGTTGCATTTATAAGTTTTTATTGTAAATAGTTTTATTTCTGCTCTAGTTCTGTCTAAAATAGACTGTATTTTGAAAATGTGGTGCTAGGACACTTTTCCTCCGTACAATCTATACAGCCTTTTGGAAATAGTGCCTAGTCACCATGCTTGTAAATATGGTTGTAAATAGGGTTTGTGTGAGTTCTTTAGTGGCTAGCAAATGGATGCCCTAGGTGAGCCAGAGCAGGCCCGGTTGGGGCAGTCTTGAAGAAAAAGTTCCATATTTTGCAGGGGAACAAAGATATGAGTGAAATTATTTTTGTAGAATTTAAAGGAAGGTCTTAGCATGCTTGGGGGTCAGGGCAGAGTTCTGGCAGTTCATCTTGTGAGAGCATTCTTTGACAGTCTCCAACCAGCCCTGTGAAAATTAGAAACCCTAGGGTTCTGGTGCATTTTTGTGACTGGATAGTATACAGCCTAAGTAGGCTTGAGACCCCAAGATTCTTGGAGGTGAGGGTAGGGGAAACACCATTCCTAAGCCAGGAAGCTAGATCCTTGGTGGGTTTAGGAGGAAGAAGCATCAAACCCCTGTTTCAGAGACCTAATTGGGGGCTCAAGGCTACTAGCCTTTCAAGCCCTAGGAAGGAACCTTGAGGAAGCGATGGAGAGTTGGAGGACTGTGGTTGCACATGGACCTTAGATTGGTCATTTTGAAGTTCTTGAAAAAATTTTGAACCCCTACAAGAACCTTGAAGAAGTTTGAGGTTTTTAGGCCTTTAGGGCAGATTAAGGGCCCAAGAAGAGAACATGGTGAAGCACCAAGATTTGTTTGGAAAAAGGACAGCAAGTGGATAGAAGAGGGATTGGTCAGTCAACTAGGGGTTCCTAGGCAAGAGTAGGGACCTATAGGTTAGTTTGGTGGAGCAAGGCACCAAGGGGGTCTATTGAGAATAGGCCAAGAGCATGAATTAGAGAGTGATTTCTTCAATGCCCCTCCCTATCAGATTGGTATCAGAGTAGGTTAAAGGTTTGGGAAAGCAGCTTATATGTCAGAAGTTGAGTCAAGTGAAACTCCCAACATGGTGACAAATGCACAATTAGCCAAGAGGGTTGAAGAACAAGAAGATGACAACAAGTCGTTAAAAGATAGAATAGAGCAACTTGAGAAAGCATTGAATGATGCAAGGTTGGAAGAAAAGGTCCCGAAGGAAGAAGAGGTTGCAGAGGAGGACAAGGTCCCTGAACCTGACCCTATTTTGGAGGAGGAGCCTTTCTTGAAGGCATTGAAAGCCTTTAGTGGAAAAGGACTTGAGGGCATACCACTGTTCAATGGAAAGATGGATCCTGATTTGGTCATGGATTGGATAGATGGCATGGAGAACCACTTTGAATGTGATGGAGTCACTGAAGCACAGGAGGTGAAGGTAGCTAAATCAAGGTTGAGAGGATCAACCTTGACATGGTGGAAATTTGTTCAAACTGAGAGGGAAAAAGAAGGCAAACAACCCATAGCAACTTGGAAAGGAATGGTTGCTAAAGTAAAAGAAGCCTACATGCCAGATGATTATGAGATCCAATTGCACAAGAAGAGGAAAAGTCTAAGGTAGAAAGACCAAGATGTCAACACCTATATTGAAGAGTTTCAGAAGCTTTGTTTGAGATCAAATGTGACAAAGGATGAGAGCCTAAAAGTGGTTAGGTACCTTAATGGCTTGAAGTGGAACATTCAGGAAGAGATGGCTTTACTCAGTCCCAAGACAGTCCACCAATGTTATCAGTTGGCTATAAATATTGAAGAAAGGTACAAAAGGAAGCATGATCAGTCTTCTAAGGGTAGAGGCAAAGGTAGGGATCAAAGAGATCAAAGAGGACAACGTGGTGGTTACCAAGGAAGAGGTAGTGACCAAAGAAACCAAGGAGAATCAAAACTCACTAATCATGGAGGTGAAACATCTTCAAGAGGAGGATTTAACAGAGGAAGAGGACCTCAAGGAGGTTCAAATAGAGGAAGAGGAGTAGGCAGGAGCAACTCTTATTTTGCAAGTATGAAGTGTTACCATTGCAACCAACTAGGTCACCCTACTTATAGATGCCCGGAGAAAGCTTCTTCTTCAAGCAATGAAAATAGAGTGGCCTATGCACAAGAGGACACCATGAGTCCTAAGGCAAATGTGATCAGTCATATAGAATCTAAAATTGAAGAGAGTCTGATATTTAACAGAGTGCTGATTAGACAACCAGTCAAGGAGGAACCTAAGCAAAGAAGAGCTCTTTCTAGAGTAAGGTGCAAAATACTTGGTAAAGTATGCAAGGTCATTGTAGATTCTGGTTCAATAGATAATATAATATCAGAGGAGGCAGTAACTAAGCTGAAATTGCAGAAGGTACCTCTTGCTAACCCCTACAAGGTCACATGGTTGAATAAAGGGAAAAGTGTTTTGGTGAATGAGTAATTAACAGTGGAATTTTCAATTGGAGGCTATAAAGACAAGCTGGTTTGTGATGTATTTCCCATGGATGCATGTCATCTGCTACTAGGCAGACCATGGAAATATGATAGAAGTTCCATTTATGATGGGAAAGAGAACACCATCTCATTCAAGAAGGATGGAAGAACCTTTAAGCTGCAGTCATTGACAGAGGAAGATGAAGGGCAGTCCAAGGTACCAAACATCATGTTGAGCAGTGGTAAAGAGTTTATCAGCAATCTACATCAAGGAGGTGAATGATATGTGATCATGATGCAGCCCAAAGAGGAGAAAAAGGCTGAAAGGACAGTCTTACTAGAAGCAGTCCAAAGGTTGCTTGATAAGTACAAGAGCATAGTGAGTGATGGTACACCTACAACTCTACCACCAAAGAGAGCAATAATTCATCAAATTGACTTCATACCTGGAGCTCATTGCCTAACAAATCAGCATACAAGCTTACTCCTGAGCAGAACCTAGAGGTGGCTAGGCAAGTGGAAGAATTGTTGAATCAAGGTCTAATTCAAAAGAGCATCAGCCCATGTGCAATCCCGATGGTTTTGGCAACTAAGAAAGGAGGTAAGTGGAGACTTTGTACTGATTCTAGAGAAATCAATAGGATTACAATCAGATATAGATTCCCTATCCCTAGAATAGAAGATTTAATGGATTGCCTTGGAGGAGCACAGTATTTCACTAAGTTGGACCTCAAGAGTGGCTACCATCAGATTAGGATTAAGGAAGGTGATGAGTGGAAGACAACTTTTAAAACAAATGATGGCTTATATGAGTGGAAAGTAATGCCATTTGGCCTTTCAAATGCCCCTAGCATGTTCATGAGACTAATGAATGAGGTGCTTAAGGATTTCATAGGAATCTTTGTAGTAGTCTACCTTGATGACATACTGATTTTCAGTAAGATAGCAAAAGAACATTTGAAGCATGTGGAGATGGTACTTAAAAGGCTGCAAGAAGAGCAATTGGCAATTAACCTTGAGAAGTGTGAGTTCTTCAAACAATAACTTGTGTATCTAGGATTTTTAGTATCTCAAGGAACATTGAAGATGGATCCAAGCAAGGTGGAAGCCATCCTAAACTGGCCTACACCTAAACTGGCCTACACCAACCACAGCAACAGAGGTAAGGAGTTTTCATGGATTGGCTCAATTTTATAGGAAATTTATAAGGAAATTCAGTGGCATCTGTGCACCAGTACTAGATACAATCAAGGGTGGTCAAAAAACAAAGTTTAAGTGCACTCAAGAGGCTAAAAAAGGGTTTGAGAAACTGAAACAAGAGGTAGCAACCCAACCTATACTTTTGTTGCCTAGTTTTGATAGGTTACTCACAGTTGAGTGTGATGCAAGTGGAGTAGCAGTAGGAGTACTTAGTCAAGAAGGTAGGCCTGTATCCTTCTTTAGTGAAAAGCTCAATGAAGCCAAGCAAAAATACTCCACCTATGATCTAGAATTATATGCTTTAGTACAGTCCCTTAGGAAGTGGAGGCATTATTTGTTGCCCAAAGAGTTTGCGGTCTTCACTGATAACTAGGCACTCAGTTACATTAACACCCAAGAGAAGCTGAGTAATAGACACTTGAAATGGATGGAATACATCCAAGCTTTCACATTCACTATCAAGCACAAAAAGGGACAAATGAATAAGGTGGCAGATGCATTAAGTAGAAGAACAGTGCAGGAAATACAGTTGAAAAGCATTGGATTAGAGAGTTTCAAAGACCTCTATGGTGAGGATGAAGACTTCTCAGAAGCCTACAAGGTATGCTCTGATTTTGAAAATCACTTTCATAGTTAATATGCTAAGTATACACTACAAAATGGATTGTTATTTAAGGGTAATCTGTTGTGTGTTCCAAGAGGGTTAATGAGGGAAAATTTGATTCAAGAAAAGCATAATGGCAGTCTTAGTGGGAATTTTGGTATTAATAAAACTTTAGAGCTAGTTCAGAGGTTCTATTACTGGCCTAAGTTAGTAAGAGATGCCAGAAAATATGTGGAACAGTGTGTTGTATGCATGAAAGCTAAGGGAGGAGCTAGCAATGCTAGTTTGTATCAACCCTTGCCTATTCCTAACAGACCATGGGAGTGTGTGAGCATGGATTTTGTGGTAGGTCTTCCTAAGACCAAGACTGGTTTTGACAGTGTTTATGTAGTTGTGGACAGATTTAGCAAGATGAGTCACTTTATCCCTTGCAAAACTACACATGATGCAAGTTACAGAGCCCATCTCTTCTTTAGGGAAGTTGTAAGAATCCATGGATTGCCATTGAGCATTGTATCAGATAGGGATGTGAAGTTCATGAGTCATTTTTGGAAGACTATGGAGCAGATTGGGTACAAATCTATCTTTTGGATCAGCTTACCATCCTCAGACCAATGGTCAAACAGAGGTGGTTAACAGAGTGTTAGGTAATCTTCTGAGGTGCTTGACAAAAGAATATGGACAGACATGGGATATGGTGATTTCCCAAGCTGAATATGCTTATAATGACAGTGTCAATAGAACTACAGGGAAAAGTCCTTTTGAGGTTGTGTATGGGATGCACCCAAGAGGTATTTGTGAACTCAGAGACCTTGGATCAATGGAGAATAGGAGTGGACATGTAGAAGACTTCACTTAGACCATGAAGGAGATTCATGAGCAGGTTAAGAAAACAGTTACAACAGCAACTCAAAAGTTGAAGGAGAATGCTGATTTGTCAAGGAAGGATCTACAATTTGCAGTTGGGGACTATGTTATGGTTCACCTCAACAAATCTAGATTGCAGAAGGGGATGTCCACCAAGTTGCAAATGAAGAGATTGGGTCCCTGCAAGGTGTTGGCCAAATATGGCAAGAATGCATATAAGGTGGAATTACCATCAGATTTGGGCATCTCTCCAGTTTTCAATGTTGCTGATTTGATCAAGTACAAGGGATCAGTCAATGATGATGGTCAGAACAGCAAGGAAATCTTCAAGGACATTAGCAAATTGCCCATACCTACTCAGGACAAGCCTCAGGCAGAGAAGATATTGGAGTCAAGGGTGAAGAAGGCCACAAGACACAAGGTGTACATGGAACACCTCATCAAGTGGAAGACCAAGCCTAAATCTGAGGCTACTTGGGTGGATGAAGCTGATTTTAAAAAGTAGGGCATTGACCTATCTTTATTCTCTCCTTTCAATCTTTCATGTTTGAGCTGAGAGGGGGAGAATGGTGTAGGAGCACCTGGGAAATTACTAGATTCCCTTGAAGTTTTGGTTGAAGTCATATTTTTGTTGTGTTGGTGTTGTTCATGTTGACCATATAGCTTGGTTTTTGTTATTTTGAATAATTCTTGATCAATCTTTGATCATTGGATTGGGAGGTGGCAAACATTAATGGGTTTTGAAGCCCAACTTGTCATCCTTTCCAATCTAGCCAAGGTGCTTGAAAACACATGGGGTTTTACAACTTGCAACTTTAGGTCATCCAAAGGCTCAAACTAAAAATATTAACCATTTGGGAGGCATATTTAAGGTGGCCTCGACCTTTGTGCAAGTTTGGAAAAAGTTTTGTACGGACTGTGTTTTCAAAAGTGGAAGAAAAACAACGTTCTTATCATTATTTTCTGGTTTTTGTTTTTTTGCAGTGCTTAAATGGATTAAACAGTGTTAGCTTTGATCTGTATAATGTAGTTTAGGTTGTATCCAAGCATTTTTGAAGGTTAATAAATTTCTTAGTTGCATTTATAAGTTTTTATTGTAAATAGTTTTATTTCTGCTCTAGTTCTGTCTGAAATAGACTATATTTTGAAAATGTGGTGCTAGGACACTTTTCCTCTGTACAATCCATACAGCCTTTTGGAAATAGTGCCTAGTCACCATGCTTGTAAATATGGTTGTAAATAGGGTTTGTGTGAGTTCTTTAGTGGCTAGCAAATGGATGCCCTAGGTGAGCCAGAGCAGGCCCAGTTGGGGCAGTCTTGAAGAAAAAGTTCCATATTTTGCAAGGGAACAAAGATCTGAGTGAAATTATTTTTGTAGAATTTAAAGGAAGGTCTTAGGCATGATTGGGGGTCAGGATAGAGTTCTGGCAGTTCATCTTGTGAGAGAATTCTTTGACAGTCTCCAATCAGCCCTGTGAAAATTAGAAACCCTAGGGTTCTTGTGCATTTTTGTGACTAGACAGTATACAGCCTGAGCAGGCTTGAGACCTCAAGATTCTTGGAGGTGAGGGCAGGGGAAACACCATTCCTAAGCCAGGAAGCTAGATCCTTGGTGGTTTTAGGAGGAAGAAGCATCAAACCCCTGTTTCAGAGACCTAATTGGGAGCTCAAGGCTACTAGCCTTTCAAGCCCTAGGAAGGAACCTTGAAGAAGCGATGGAGAGTTGGAGGATTTTGGTTGCACAGGGACCTTAGATTGGTCATTTTGAAGTTCTTGAAAAAAAATTGAACCCCTACAAGAACCTTGAAGAAGTTTGAGGTTTTTAGGCATTTAGGGCAGATTAAGGGCCAAAGAAGAGAACATGGTGAAGCACCAAGATTTGTTTGGAAAAAGGACAACAAGTGGATAGAAGAGGGATTGGTTAGTCAACCAGGGGTTCCTAGGAAGGAGTAGGGACCTATAGGTTAGTTTGGTGGAGCAAGGAACCAAGGGGGTCTATTGAGAATAGGCCAAGAGCAAGATTAGAGAGTGATTCCTTCAATCCTTCTCCCTATCAGATACCCTATGAGAGCCATAGAAGATGACCCTCTAGGTTCCTTTTCACATATTTTGTATGGGGTCCTACCTATAGAGGACATTATGGCATACATTCATGGAATCATGGATGAGAATTCTCCTAGAAAGTTTAGATATGTATCGTCTAATGAGTTAGTTGATGAAAAATTCACCTTGTCCAGAATAGAAAGCCATAGCCGATAAGAAATTTGATATGTGGGAATGGTTCCCAAAAAATTTCTATGATAAAAAGTAGATCAAAATGACACTAAGTAGAATACATGATCAATTTTTTTGGATTGACATGCCCCATATGATTGCATGGGAAGTAATTATAGAAATCACTAGTCTATACTCCATCAGACTAGTTCTAGTCTTAAAATCCGTTAAAACAAGGATGTGATGGAAAAGAGAGGTGCAACATTTGACCAAAGAGCCCTCACTTTAAATCCTATTAGAATTCCTACTGTTAGGTATGCTACCAAGATCATTGGATATTAAATCTACTACACCAATAGGGATAACTTAGTTTCTTCCACCACAATCCATGTGGCACATGACATGATAGAGAATGGAGTTGATTATGACCTCTTTGATTTTCTTAAGAAACAACTTATGGAAATCCTAAAAGAGATTAAGAAAAGGAAGTATGTATTTAATTATGGAACACTAGTTATGTTCTTTCTTTTCTACTTTTTGAAGGAATTATTGGTAATTGGGAAAGTCAATTGGATAACTGGAAGGCCTGTGGCTCATCAAATAGTAGATTACATGAGGAGCCTTGGAGACATCAATGCATATGATGATGAACTTGCTACTTTCTTTACAATATTTTAGAGAAGAATGCATGAGAGACAAAGAGTCCCTAATGAAATTGTGGAAAAATATAAAAATGACATCACTTTTCTAGTTTTCACAGATCATTGCATCATGGAGGTAGTGGAACCCAAAACATTTTGGGTTCCAAAATTAGGATATGAAGTGGTTGAGGAAAAACTAAATGGTTGTGCAGATGTTTTATTGAATAGTCCAAAGGATCCAAGGAAGCCTAGGTATGGGACTTATGAAGAAAATTCCATGGAAGTGCACATGAAACAAAAGGAACCTATTATAAGGAAAAATATCAACAAAATGGTGGATGTTTATGCACAAGGCTTGGGTCTTTCTAAAGAAAGAGTGAAAATTTCTGTAGAGAAAGCTAAAGTTGACAAGAGTGTAGTTGAAGCATCCAAGAGCACCAAAAGTTTAGGTAAAACAATTACCACTCCCCCATTGGTTCAAAATTATTTTAGGGATTTACTTGGTACTAGAGACAAAAGAAAATCAACTACTAATCCTTCAATAAGGGAGAAATCCCCTCCAGTATTGCATGTCACCAAGGTAGAAGATAAGAAGGCTACCACCACGACACCTCCTACTGCCCATACAAGAAGAGTCAAACAAAAAGCCACAAGAGAGAAGGGAATTGGCATAAATGTAGTAGAAGAAGAAAAAGAAATGGAAGAAGAAGGACCACAGTTGGTTTAGAGAGACATGAAAGATGCTTCACAAGGTGAAGCCAACACAAAGAAAATAAGAATTGACATAGTAGAGACAAATAGTGAAGAAGAAGTTGAAAAAGAGAAAGTTGTATTTAAGATTTAGAAGAGAGAAAAGGAGAAGAAAGCCAAAAAGACTTCTCCAAAAAAGAAGAAAATGAAGACAATTCAAAGGAAGAAGTCTCCTTAGAAGGTAAAGAAGTAGAAACAACAAGAAATGTCTCACACCTCAATGAAGTTAGAAGCACTATTCAATAGTATTGTGCAAAATGATATGTTGAAAGCCACTACAGAGCTATACAAGGAATCTAATGAAGTAGAAAAAGGTACCATCATAGAAGTTGTAGTCAAATACATTGTTGTATTTGATGTTGATATGAAGAATATATGCAAGGATATTCCTGATGATGTTTGGGATATTTTTCTAAAAAGAAGAGAAGAATCCATAATGGAGCATAAAAGGCTAAAGGATGAAGCCTTGGAAAGAGTTGGATCTCCATTGATCGAAGCAGATAGAGCCACATTGGCTACCATTTATAGCAAGGATATGAGAACAAAACAAAGAGTTGCCACTCTCATGGGAAAGGACAAAGATGACCATGAAATAATTTGGAAAGAGTGCAATGACAAAGTTGAGGAGATTAGGCACAAGTTGGGGTTGCTTTCAGTGACTAAGGAAGAGATAAAAGTTGATACTATTACTCCAGAAAATTTTTTTGGAAGGAGGTCACACAAATGATTCTCAACATAAGCAAGATACTATTTATTATGTTGCATAGGATAAAACCCCTCTGAAAGTGGAGGATATGCCAAAATAAAATGAAGAGGAAGTGTTAAGAAAATAATATATTGCAAAGGGAAATGTTACATCTTCTTCTTTGGTACAAAGTATCGAGGTTAATCCTTTGGTTAATACAGGAAATGTTGCAGAGGAAGAAAAAATAGAGGAAGTGAATACAAATATTGATGCAAAGCATTAGGAAGAAAAAGTTGATGAGGAGAAATAAAAGTAGCATGAATAAGAAGAGGAAAAGGAAAAGGATACATTTGGAGATGCAGAGAAAGATAAATCAGTTAACTTCGGTACTACAAATAAAGAGAAGACTAAAAAACTAAAAATTCTCTTGGTGAATCTTCTAGATCCTCTAGAGATTCTCTTAGAAATATGTTGAGTATTTAGCCTAGCTTTCAAATGATTGTGTCCTCACAACTATTATAATTGTTGATGAATAGGGTAATGTCAACTTGAACAAGATATCTCCTATTCACAAGCTTCAGCTAGGAGGCTTGTTCCACATAACTATTAGAAAGGAAATCATTGATACACATCAAAAGAGTGGAGAGGTAACGGATGAGGAAATGGAGGTATTACATGAGATTATACTTGGATCAAACATAGACATATCTCTCAAGTATGGATAATCTCAAACTAATGATTGATTCCTTCAAATCATATACATCTGAACTAGAGGTAGAGGTAGAGAAGGAGGTGGAAAAGAGGTCGAATGACAAGAGAATGCTGAAGATTATAGAGAAATATGTGATTACACATAAGAAGTTCTCTGAATTGATGAAGGATGTAGAAACATGTGTAGATGAGACTAATGCATTGTTGCAACATGGGATGAAGTGGCTCAAAGCCACACAGAGTATAAGAAAACAAATAGACTCCATTGAGTCACAAATTAATACAACTTACAGTGCATATAACTCAGCTACTAACCTCGCATTTATTATAAGGGATATCATAGAGGATCTTCACAATAATTTTTTCCAGTTACAGGCTTAGAAAGAAACTACTATTTTGCAGTTTGGAGATGTCAGGGATGTCATCAATCCCAAGCTCACAATTGTTTCTAGAGAACTTCTCAATGCTGACAACATTAAGAAGATGAATCTAGTACCTTCTACTCTAGAAGATGCAAAAGAACTTATACTAAAAATTGAAATGTAGAATAGGTTGCTTACAGAGGCCAAGCAAGCATGGGAAGATGGTAGGAAAGCTTGGAAATACCAATTGAAGAAGTTACAAGAATCAACCACCTCTAGTTGACTTATATTTAATTCTTTTATGTATTTTTCCATCTATTTTTAGATTGCTTGTACATATGTAGACATATAGAGTTGTATTTTTTCTCTGGTATATGATTTAGGGGGAGTTCTGACAATGAAATAAAATAGGTGTATATAGGCAACCTTTTCTATTGATTTCAAAGGGGGGGAGTGGAACATGTGTCAAAGGGGGAGACAAAGTAATAAAGGAAATATTTTTTAGAGTGTTGGAGAACATATTACCATCGATGACAAAGGGAGAGATTGTTGGAAAATTGAGGAGATTGTCGTTGATGATGTAGTACTGGCAACATGAGTATGGAATGTATATAATGTAGGATACAATGTTTTCATTGATGTCAAAATTGTTATAGATCATGCTAACATGTTTTAGAGGTATTATGGAAGAAATTTATGCAAATTGATTTGGTTTGGAAAGTGCAGTGATGTAAAAATTTGATTGTGTCAAACCTGCTAGTTCAGGGTTACAAAGTGTCAATTTTATGGTCTGCACCACTCTGCAAAAAAATATATCTTTCTACGATCCCAACCTAATTTTTTTGTTAGTAGAGGATTCTAAATCCAATATTTCATATTGTTTGGCAAAGTATTTTGGGAGATATGGATGAGAGAGTTTTGATAGTATAATACAATCATTTTTTGTATAGTGTGTCAGTGTGGGAGATTTCACACTCCTCAGTGGATGAATATTTTGTGTTGTGATGTTGAAGACAAGTTTCCAGGTATTATTTGAGTAGGAATTCCATATGGCATCATTTGTTGAGGTCCATGTATTGCAAATTTGGTGTACAGATAAAGGTTTGTTGGTTTAGATCTTATTTGTGGTCGACCTAACACATTTGATGTTTTGTGAAGAATGAATAAGTGTTTTAATCTTATGTAAGATCTAATATAGGTCCATCTCGACCTATCTTAAGGTGATTTGAATTTTTATTTATGGCACGAAGTTTAGATAAAAATTTTTGGGGCTAATAAATTTAATTTTGTGTGTTACATCAAATTAGGCCAACCTAATTGATGTTACACTTGATGTGGATATATATAGTGGATTGATTTTGATGTTTTGATATAATGAGAAAATGAAGAGAGATATATGACATGTATGGTGTGCCACCTACATGTGTGTGATGTTAATTTGATTAGAGTTGTGTGAAATGAGTTGCAAAGTGTGCGAGTATAGAGTAGAGTAGAGAATTGATCCAAATTAGTGCAACGATTGATATTGTACTTCATTGGAACTATAATTGAGCATATTGTAGATGCATTTGTATCAATTCAAATAGGCTATGATCCATCCCATCTTTCTTCTATATTATTCTCTATAGGAAATGAGTCCATTGGATAGTGAGTCCACCTGTAGTGAGCACTTATGTAATATACTATATTAGGATATAATATATTGTGAGATAATCCTCACTTTAGTTTTTCCCATTTTGGGTTTTCCACATAAAAATCCTGGTGCTCATGTGTTATGTGATGTTGTGGATGTTTCATGCTCTCTTTGCTTATATCAATTGAACGTGATTTTGTAATTGGATGGCTAATGTCATAATGGTTTAATAGAATACTGATTCACCGCCCTCTTAGTATTTCAAGCATTCAACAAGGACCACATTATGCTTTGGTGGTTGACTTGTTGAATTCATTGTTTATCTTCTTCCTAGACAACCTAATTGAAGTTTTGAAGTGTTGTAGTGGATATAAATGCAAGATATTTTTGGATGCAACAAAGTGGACAAGTGTACAAGTGTGCAAACAAGAAAGTTTGGACTATCTTTCAAGATCTTGCAAAAGAAGTGCAAAAGTGTGAAAGATAGGACCATATGTGCTATAATGCCTCAATCAACAAAGTGCTATATTGACCAATATTGCAATTTTTCTCTAAAATTTTTATCCTACTCTAAGATAGTGAATATCATCAGGTCCTTATATCTTTCTCTTGGATTTGTGTTTTCTTAAGTTCAACAAGTCCTTTGTATATTGCACTTAGGTTGTGCACCTTGTTTTTCATGTCCTTTTTGGTAGTGAGCCTTTATATTGTGAGTTAACTCTCTCCATGGTTTTTCTCTTATTGGGCTTCCCATGTAAATCTAGTGATCTCTTATGCATGTGTGTTCTTTGCTTCATCTTTCTTTGTTGTTTATTTGGTTAGAAGTAGAGTTTCTATATGTTTCATTGCTAAGGATTACATAAGTTGTTGAAGAATAAAACAACTATATCCTTCACTATTACTATTTTGTTTAAAAAAAATTATCTATTAATGAAGGTTGAATTGTGTTGAAAGATTTAAGTTTCAAAATGGCTTAATTTTTTTAGTGGAATAATTCACCCCCCATCTTAATCTTCGAATGTGTTCAAAAATTGGTATCGGAGCCAAGTTCGTCTAAAGAAAGCTTGACCACTTGAGGTAAAGATCTGGGATGGATCATGATGGTTCATACAAGGTTCCTAGGTTTGATGGGAAAAAATATGCTTTCTAGAAATTAAGAATGGACGGAAACCTAAACTTCCTAGGGTTTAGTTTTTGGTAATTAGTCAAGGATGGATATGTTGCTGCTGCTACTCCTCTAACAAATCCAATTGAAATCATATTATATGAATGAAATTCCAAAGATAAGAACACTCTCTTGTGTGTTTTGGATGATTCAGATCATTTGAAAGTGATGAATTCTAATTCTGCTAAAGATTCTTTGAAAAGCTTATCAACATCTATGAATGAGATACTAGAGTTAAGCAAGTCAAGATCCAAATTTTCAAGAGAATATTTGAGACCTTAAGAATGTCATAGGATGAAGATATTGCATGTTATATTCTCTAGGTGCATGAGGCAATTTGTTGCATCACTAGTCTTGGTGGTAGAGTAAAAGAAGATGAGATTGCAAAGATGGTTTTGAGATCACTTCCTAAAGATTATAGCCACAATTTGTCTACTATTGAAGAATCCAAGGATTTGGATAAGTACTATGTAGATGAAATTTTTGGTGACCTCACAGCTTTTGAAATGAGAGAATTTGGTAAAGATGTTTTAAAGAAGGAAGTGACATCTAAACTAGTTAAAATATAGAAGATGAAGTTGTTGATCAGGATGATAACTTTGATGAGGTTGAAGCAAACATTGTGAGAATATTAAAGAAATGCATCCATAAATATAAAGGTAAGTTACCTTTCAAGTATTTCAATTATGGAAGAATTGGTCATTTAGAATCTAAATGTCCTTATAAAGAATTTGAAAATAGTAACAAAAATGATAAGATTAGAAAGAGTTCCTATTCCATAGAAAGCAATTGTTCCTCATAAGATGAGGATAATGTTTTATATGATGAAACCTTTTTTATGGCTTTGGAAGTTGGTGACAAAAAGTGTGATGTTGAGAATCAGAAGAAGTCCAACTCCTTGTGTGATGAAGATATGTTTTCTTCTAAACTAGAGCTAGAGTCAATGGAACCTGAAGGTTGGGACTTCAATCTAGATAATTGTGAAGTTGATTTTGAAGGAGAAATTAGGTCTTCTCTTGAATATCTTGATGAAGCAAGATTGCAAAACATCAAATACGAGTACATGCTAGAAAAATAAAAAGAGACAATTGAAAAATTAAAGTCAAAAGCCAAAGTATCAAAAGAAGAGATTGGTAAACTGAAATCTCAAATAGGAGGAGGAAATGGATGTGACACTAAAATAAAAGAAGCTAAAGATGTGATCTAAATTTTAAAATTCAAAGTTGAAGAAGGTGAGAGGATTGAGGATTGCTTCAATGCCAAGCTCAATGATAAAATTGTTGAATGTTTAAAGATTGAGGAAGATATTGTATCTCTGAGAAAAGAACTTGAAAAAGAAAAAGAGAAAATTGACAAGGGTTTGAAATTGAGAGGAGGTTCTATAATTCTTGATGAGTTTATTAACTCTCAAAAGCTATCTAAAGATAATTATGGACTTGGTTTTGAAAAATTAAAAAGACTTATAAATAATGCATCTACAAACTTGTATGATAACTTCAAAGCAAAAGGAATGCCTAAAATAAGGGAGCAAAAATCCTCCACTGAAAATACTAAGGAGACATTCTCTAGAGATGTAAAGACAAATCAAGAGAACAAGAAAGAATGGGGATTCATTCCTATCTGGAACAAGAGAAGGAACTTCAAAATTCCCGCCCCTAAGCAAACTACTCCCATCAAGTTCAATGGCAACTACTATGCTTACAATAAGTTTGGTCATAAGGTAGTTGAGTGTAGAAGCAAGATGAGTCAAAATTCAGTCAGCCCTCCAAGGTATAATGCTATGAACTCTTAATAATTTCATGGTTAGTGTTATTCTTGCAATAAATTTGGTCATAAGGCTAATGAATGAAAAAGAAAAATGATGAGAATATAATGTTATTTTGAATCCTTCTATGGTTACTACTACACATGCAAAAATATTGGTCATAGGGAAGCTAATTGTAGATCTAATGTGATAAGAAGTAATTATGCTTCACAAATCAGTGTCACCTACTACGATTGCAATAATCCAGGATACATTGCAAGGTTCTACAAAGGAAAGAATACAAGACCTTCTTTGTAAAAGAATATTGACACTAATTGACGCAAAGGAAGGGAAATGAAAAGGTCTTGAAGGAAGAACAATTGCAAGGTAATGAGAAGAAGGGTGATTCTTCACTTGTGCACTCTGCACAAGATTATAAGATTATAATGACACCAGATGTTGAAGACTTCAAAATGAAAGAAGAATTAGATCAAAACAAATGGTGTGTAGATCTGTAGTGCAAGGATGAACCTTTGGTGAAGGTTCTGGTGCAAGGTGTGTGGAGGTTAGTACACATGTTTTTATTAGTATCATTCCAAGTTGGTGTATCACACATAAAGATGAGGTTCATAAAGACAAGTTTTAGAAGTTTTCCAATGCATTCTCTGTATATATTTTAAGGCTAAATCATGATATATTTTGGTTTTCTTTCCTCCACAGTTCAATATTTGATCTTGTGGGTCCAAAGATGAGTTAATCAAGATGTGAAGGTGTTATATCCAATAATTTATATCTCTACACCTTTTATAGTAATAGATGTTTTTTTGTGCTCTAGAAAAATAAAGGTTGAAGGCTTGTTGGAATGCCATTCCTTAGGAAAGAATGTCTTGTCCATACATTCTTGTGGACATGTTCAAGATTATTCAATGCATGCTATTTATTATATCAAGAAATTTGGAGTTATGCAAGCACATATTTCAAATGACAATGTGTTATAGATTGTTCTGGATGCCTATCTATTATGCAGAACAAATGTTTGGGTACTTGTTTAGATTGGTGTATGATCAAGTTATTATAGACATTTTGCATGCCTTAAGTTTGATATAATAAATTTTGTATGTTTGGTTGCAATATTTCAAGTCAATCCTAAGAAATCTCATGAAAAGGTGGTGAAAATAATTAATTTAGATATTTGAACAGAACTCCAGATTATGGCTTGTGGTATAAAAGGATAATATTGATGTTGATTGGGTAGGTTGTGTGGAAGACTGAAGAAATACAAATGGAATTGCATTCTTTTTGGGAGACAAATTGGTCTCTTGGTTTAGTAAAAAGCAAGATTCGGTGTCTTTATCCACAGTAGAAGTTGAATACATTGTTGCAGTATCTTGCTACACCTAGGTACTTTAGATGAAGTAGAATTTGAAGGATGTGAAGGCGATTTATGATGAACCTATTCCTATATTGTGTGAAAATATAAGTGCAATTAAAATTTTCAAGAATTCGTAATGCATTCAAGGACAACACATTTCTATCTTATATCACTTCCTAAGAGAGAAGGTTGCAAAGCATGAAATCAAAATGGAGTATGTGCCTACCAAGGATCAAATTGCAAATATCTTCATAAAGGCACTTTCAAATGATACTTTTGAGTATCTCCAGTAGAAGATATGGGTTATTTCCCCTCCTTATTCTAACTAAGATGCATATATGGTGCATCTATCCAGGGGGAGAAACTCAAGGTATATCTTTATTCCTGAATTGATGGTGGTTTCCTTTCATCGGAAGCTGATAATGGTTGTTGTTGACAGGGGAGCCTATTAGCTACTTCAAGAAGGAATATATGTACATCAAAGGGGGGTAAAAGAGAGAATGTACTTATTAAGGGGAGTTGGTATGATTGTATGAAGGAGATGTGCAAATATTGTGCAAGTATTGAGAAGAAGTGTTGTTGGTCAAAGGGGGAGTTTTTGTGTTGCTATTTCCATTGAAAATATTTGCTCCTTTGTATTGAAGTCATATAATATGTTGTTTCCCTTTGTCCTTGATGTCAAAGGGGAGGAGTGAGAAAGTGTGTTTACATCAATGCCAAAGGGGGAGATTGTTGACAATTGTTGTCATTGATGTCAACTCTTGGGGAGAATTTTGTAAGATGGTTGGTAGTGGTTGTCATTAATGTCAATATTGGTTGTTGGTTGTCATATGATTGTGATATTTGTGAGAGCTGAAGATTAGCTCAATACCCAATACCACCTGCAAAAATAATGAAAACATTCTACATGTTGGAAGTTTGTCAGATGTTGTGGTTGTACGACTGATATGTGGTTGTCATTGATGTCAACACTATTAGCATTATTGTATTGAAGGTTGTATATGTCAAGGATATTGAGAAAATTGTTAAAGGAAGAGTTCCAGGTTACTAGTGGAATAGTGAAGGTCATGATGGTATTTTTTTTCTATACATTGAAGATCAATTTTTATGGAATAAAGAGTTTATTGTTGAGAGTATCTAGTTCATCTACTGGAAGTTTCAGAGGTCCGCATGAAGAATTGATCGTGTTGTGTTCTAACAGTGTTTATGTGGGTTATGTTAGTGTTCCTGATTGAAGTTTATGTGATTTTGATAATTTCTATTGCTGCGGATATTTCTCTGTTAGTTCTTGTTGTTTTTGGATGCTTCTATATCATTCTCCATCATTGTTGTACATCCACGTTGATCGGTGCGCTCGTGGTCAAATATTTTTCTTGTGCATGTTTAGGTTTTCATGTTCTTGGCTAACATGATGGTGGTAATGTGGTACAAATCCTTAGAGATTGAAATTTGAATGTTTGGTGTGCTCATGGATATTGTTTTGGGTCTCATCATAATAATAGGTGATGGTGTTTGATGCACATTGAAAATTTATTTGTAAATTTGGGACGACATTGTAAATATGTTTTATTTTTCTGGCCGACTAAGTGGTTGATGTAATTCCATGATGTGGATATATATGAGTGATTGGTTGAGAAAAGTTAGTGTGTGTGTGTGAAGTGAGAAAATCCAAAGATAGTGAAATTGTGTGAACATTAATCTATTCATTCGATTGCATAGCAGAGTGAGATTGAAGAGTGAAGGAGTTTTTTTGTGCTTAACTGGAATTGTAATCAGGCTTGTGTAGAAGCTATTTTCTCAGTTCATACCCTCTGTATTTAATCCTATTTTGTATTGTTGGGTAGTGATCCCTATTGTATTTGAGCAGTGAGCTCTAGGTAGTGTGCCTAAATGCATGTGCATTCCCCTTATTATTTTCTTTATACTTTTAATAGGGTATAATATTGTGGATTAACATCCACCATGTTTTTTTCCCTAACAGGGTTTCCATGAAAAAAAATGGTGTTCTCTGTGTTTCTGATGTGTTGATTTCTTATGGTTTACTATTCATTCATCAGACCTGAGATTAAAGTTAAGTAAAGATTAAAAAAAAAAAATTCTGTGACAACTAATTCACCCCCCTCTTAGTTGTATGTCTTTTTTTTTCTAACACAACAAGAGAGTATGCAAGAATAAGAGCTTGCTTGATATTGAGACTTATCAAAAGGATGAGGTATGAAGTATGATACAAATGAGTACAATGAACCTCCATATATAGGAAAGGTGAGGAGTAAAATGCAACAAGATTGTGGCATGTGTCTTAATCCTATGACACAAGACAACTAACTAACTACCTAGGAAATGATGCATAGATAAGATAAGTTCTAGAAAAGACAACTCATCCTTCTAGAAGGAATCTTATATCGTAAGTAAACTTAATCATGTGAATAAGTCCTCTAATTACCTAGTGGAATAAATTACTAGGTACAATAATTTATTATTCACACTAACACCCCCCCTTAAGTGCAACTTAGGGAGAAGATTATTATGCAAATGAATGCAAAGATGCAAATATGGGTCTCGGCTATAGGGCCATGTTAGGTACCCATCTACAAACTCAAATGAAATCTATCAAAATTAGAGAAAAGGAGAAAACCTAGTAGGAAAAAATTTCTCTCCAAAAGAGAGAAAAAAGAAAATCAAGTGAGGAAGGATGGAGGACTCCATGATACCCCCAAGTACACCATTCATCACATATATACATTGCAATCAATAGCCCCTTGATAAGAGGGAAAGGGGGAGACTATATAGTCCCCCCACAATAGATAATCTCCTACAAAAAATACTGAGTGCCTGAAGAAAAAACGTGATCCAATGTCAACAAACAACTTGCCTCACTTTTGGAAGAAACAAAACCAAGTCAAATGCAGAATACTTCCCATTATGGATAGGAATTGAAAGAAAGAAGCATGAATATGTATGATGATGATGTCTCTAAAATTTTCTCATGTGTCTCCTTTCCCAATATAGATGAAGATGCCACAATCAAATCAGGTACATGACTAATCAATGAAGAAGGTGACAAATCAGGACTATGCGGAAACTGATGGTGAACAATATCCAAATACCATTATGGTTTGATAACAATTGTGCAATGGTTGTCATCAAATAAGAGAAATAACCCATCAAATGTGTTCTCTGAAATGTGAGACACCAAAAATAAGGATGCAATGTTTGATAGATAAGAATCATAATCAAGAAGACAATTAGATACTTGTTGTAATGAATCATTGGATATGCTCAATGAGTCGCCAACATTAGATAGATGGTCCTGCTAAATAGGAATGATGGAAGCCTTAATCAATGACTCTATACAATGAATCGCTAAAAGTGAAGGTACATCAACTATCTCTAATGGAGAAGAAGGAGCATCTAAAGAACCCTTATCATCCTCTTCAAAAGCTTTAAAGTATTCCAAATATTCAAACTCTTGCATAATATCATGATCATAAGGTATCCTATCTAAAAAATGAAGGGGCACAAGACAATCTAAAATAGGATCATCTAGGAATGGATGAGTATTAGGATCTCCATGTATCTCCCAAATTTTCGTCCAAAGAGTATGAGGACACTCAAAATGATCAATAACATTCAAAGTGGCAACATCAATATGCATTGCAATAACTCCTAATACATGATCCCTTTTGCAATTCCAAGCAATTTTTTTACTAGTAGCACCAAGAGGGGGAACAAGATCATACAAATGTGGCAACAAATGAAGCCATCAAAGAAGTTTTATGATGCCATCTCTCCATTTTTTATAGTTTCCCCTTTTCAACATAATCAGAGAAGGATGATATAAAAACCCCATAATGAAATATGATTGATCTCCAAGATTACAAAGGCATTGATCTTCAATATGAATTAGAAACTCCCAAATATGATATATACTGCAAATGAATTCCTCCCAAACTGATAGAACCTCTCCAAGAGTTAGGATGTCCAAGTAATCAATCAAAATGCCAAATGTGCAAAATATTGAATAAATAATACCTGGGGTTAAATATGGAAGAAGTGCATGTGCACAATGAAAGAGCTCTTTAATACCTTCCAAGCACAACTTGAATCACCAAATTCGAAGAAACTAGAAAAAACTTATGAGATTGGAGGTCCAAAGGGGAGATCTGAATTCAGTTTCCAATAATTTGTACCTAGAAAAAAATTTAACAAAATGGTCAACACCATTGTGAAGTATGCAAAACCAACTTTCCAACAATATCTTGATTGTAGAATTTTGATATCATGGTGAAAATTTATGGAAAAATGAAAAAAAATAGTTGTATTAGGGCCAAATCAAGTACAAGCAAGGCTAAATAGGCACAAAAATCCAAGGCTAATCTAGTGCAAAAATCTAGCCCTTGGTTTCTCATATCACTGCCCATGGTGCTAAGGAAAAAAAATGGCTTGCCACTAGGGGGTGGTGGGGCAGCTGGGCATCGGTGGCCACTCCCCAAGCACCACCAGTGGTGACAGATCTTAGGGGGACCGGTAGAAGCGGTGGTATGGGGTGTTCACCAACGAGACTGGGTGGAGTATAAACTATGAACAAAGTCTTCAATGGTGGTGGGAAGAATATGTCAACAGGAGGGGAATATGTCAGTCAATGAAGGGACAAGGGAGGTCGACTAATTTGATGGCCTAGTACGATGGTACCAACAAAAAAGTCTACAAAAATTTTAAAAACCACCAAAAAAAATATTATGCCCGATTTTTTAATAGCCCAAAAATATTAGTAGAGCTCGATGAAAAAATATTTTGTTGCATAGAACATAATAAAATTATTATTTTTTAATCTACAAATATCGTACTCATACTTGGGTAGGTCGTATGGCCACCCAAGTAAAAAAAACTGTCTCACAAACAATCGACGCCAAATATAGGTGTGTTATATATGAATCTTCATCTCTCAGGCTCTCCAATGATGATGGCAAGGTCTGATCAGGCTCAAAGTGCACTAGAAGCTCGATCTACAACCTCTAGATCTTGCAAATCTTGCAATTTCTTCAAACCCTCATAACTTTGACAAAAAATATCGGATTTAGGAAAAACAAAAGTCAATATTGACTTTCTCAACTGCCCTGAACTCAAATCTAAGCTTAGATGTCCTCCAACATGAGCCAAAAGTGATTTTCCATGAAAAACCTCATATAGAGACTACCTCAAATCTAGTATTTTCTTCATTTTTTTTATTCCCAGGTTCACCATTAGTGTAAGGGAAGAACATAATCAACCTTACTAAAAATCACCAAGATATCTAAAAAGCAATAGCTCAACCCTCAAATCAAAGAAGGGTTTTTCAAGGATTAGCTCTAATACCATGTAAGAGTTGAAGATTAGCTCAATACCCAAGACCACCTACAAAAATAATGAAAACCTTCTAGAAGAGAGTATGGAAGAATAAGAGCTTGCTTGATATTAAGATCTATCAAAAATATGAGGTATGAAGTATGATACAAATGAGTACAATGACTAGGCTCCTTATATAGAAAAGGTGAGGAGTGAAATGTAATAGGATTGTGACATGTGTCTTAATCCTATGACATGAGACAACTAACTAACTACCTAGAAAATGATGCATAGATAAGATAAGTTCTAGAAAAGACAAATCATCCTTATAGAAGGAATTTTATATCCTAAGTAAAATTAATCATGTGAATAAGTCCTCTAATTACCTAGTGGAATAAATTACTAAGTACAAGACTTTATTATTCACACTAACAAGATTGATGGTAATCATTGTAAAAACTTGATAAAGACTATTATATGTTTGAAAATGTTTACCATTGATGAGCTTGATGCCAACACTTGAGAAGTAAGGAAGATTGTCCTAGTGATTGTTGCTTGGGTTGTCATTGTTGACAACATTTAGGTTGGATCAACATTGATGCATGTAGATGCTTGTTGAAGTTCATGATTGGATGCCATGCCTTGCTAAAGTTTATGGTTGGATGTCATTCCTTATCTAATGTTTGTTTAAGTTCATGATTGGATGTCATGCCTAGTCTAATAGTATTGAAAGAAGTATTGAGCTTAGTTTTTGTTAGTAGAGTTGGTTTCATAATGATATATTAAGATGGGGATTAGAAGCATTAGAAGTATTGTTGATAGTTGAGAGATGTTGTTGAAGGTCTAAATTATTTCTTATGGTCTCTCCTGATGTTCCTAATGAAGCATATGTTTCTAAAATAAATTTTTAGCCTTCACAAGTTTCTTAAGTGGTTTTATTCTTGGAAGTTGCATTGAAGTCTACTTGGGAGAATGCTTCACATTACTCCATTGTTGAAGATATGGTTTTGTAGTTTGGGATTCAAAGTTAGTGTTTTGTGGATTTTCATCCCTATCTTTTCAAGTCACCAATGTTGCCAAGGAGGTTTATATGAATTGCAAAGGTTGGCAATGTTGTTAGTTATCTAGACTTGTCTAGGAAATGCTCTAATTTTTTTAGCATTGAAGTCTCTGCTCCTACAACTTGGTGAATGTGTTCTCAACATTTTTGTAGTGTCTTAGTTCCAATTTCATGTGTTGAAGTGATCTGCAAGTTAATATATTAATGACATATCCTCTTGTTATCTATCTCGTGCTTCCTAATTAAAGTATTCTATTCTTGTTTGGTTTGTGGTGGCTGTTGATGGCATGAAAATATGAAATTAGTTTTTGGAAATGTTGTTGGATGTTCATTGAACATCCCCATGTGATTTTCATATTGTTGATTGGCCTCTTTGGTGTTGCATTGTGTATTGAGTTGGTTGTTTGGGTTATTTGTGGATATCTGGCTGATGAGGCTTGTTATTTTTCATGCACCATTTTCTTAGGGGCATGTGCCAACAATTGAAGATGTGTTATGTTAGATTTGAGTCCTAACCTATCTTGGTTAGAACCACCTTAACTAAATTCAATTGGAAGAATGTCTTTGATCTGACTTGTTATGTGCTTCATGTTTTGTCTACAGGTTTCCTTGATGTTGACTTAGAATGATGTGTGCAAGTGTGTCAATTGATTTGGATCATATTGGAAGATATAATAAGTTTTTTTTTGGTCCTCTCTATCCTCAGGATACAACCACATTATGCATTGGTGACCGACTTGTAGAATTCACTATGTATCTTAGTCATGGATGACCTAATTAAGGTTTTGAATTGTTGTGGTGGATATAAATGCAAGATCTTTTCAGATGTAATAATGTGGAAAAGTATAAAAGTGCGTGAACAATAAATTTTGGATTGTCTTTGAAGATCTAGCAAAGAAGTGTGAAAGATAGAATCAGATGTGTTATAATTCCTTAGTTAGTAGAGTGCTATGTTGACAAACATTGTAATATTTCTATAAATCTTTGTCTCCTACTATGAGATAGTGAATCTCATCAAGTCCTTGTATCTTGCTCCTAGAGTTGTGTTTGGTTTAGTTCAGCAAGTCCTTTGTACCTTGTGTTAAGGTTGTGTGCCTTAGTCTGTAAGTCCTTTTTGGTAGTGAGCCTTTATATTGTGAATTAACTCTCACCATGGTTTTTCCCTTATTAGGTTTTCCACGTAAATTCGGTGCTCTCCTATGCATGTTTGTTCTTTCTTCATCTTTCTTTGTTGTTGATTTGGTTAGAATTAGAATCGTTGTGTTCTTCATTGCTAAGGATTGTTAAAGTTGTTGAAGATTCAAACTGTTATATCCTTCACTATTATTTTTTTGTTTAAAGATTTTAATCTAATAAAGAAAGTTGGATTGTGCTAAAAATAATAATTTTTGGAAGGACTTAAGTTTTTGAGTAGACTAATTCGCCCCCCTCTCATTCCTCAGGTGTGTTCAACTAGTGTTGCATGTAGAGATTGAGAAGGAAAAATATGAAAGAATTACCTCCCTAGAGAATAAAATAAAAATAATAAATGGTAATTTAGAGAAAATTATATAGGTGAGTCAATATACCATAAGGAATAGCACTATGGGGATCAAAAATTTAATAGAGAGGCTAAAAGAGCTTCAGGAGGGGAAAATCAAGCAAGATGTGAATGTTGATGATGGAGCTAGCATGAGGACAAGGGTGACCAAGAAAAAGTCATTTGAATTTGAAAAAATGATCTCATCAAGTTCATTAAGCTTGAGTAATAATTTTATGTGTAAGATCTTGAAGCACCTTTAAGTGTTTTCCTTTGTATCAATTCTTTTTTAGGTGTTGTCTTGTCTTTGCTAGGGGTTTGCTTTGCAAAAAAATTCTTTAGATGAGCTTTTATATTGTATGTTTTATTGTACTAGGATTTTAGGGGCCTTTCAAAACCTATTTTCCCTTGATAAAAATTTATCATTTCATCAATGATCAAGTAGTATAGTGTGTATAATTCTTGTTTCACCATTTCTACAATTTGTATAATTGAGAGATTACTTATTAAATTTAGCATCAAAGTAAATTGAAATCCCATGGGATTTTTGGAGCTACACAAAGGAAAATATTAGAATTTTAAGAAGGAAATAAGGTGAGGCTTCTATCACTTGTATGGGAATTTGATTGGTACTCCAATATATTTTGTAAATATAACAATGTTCATGAGGGTTGAATATACCTCAAGAAAGCATATGTAGATATTTTATTTCTTGTTGTGTATAGAAATTAGGAATAAATTTTATTTCTTTAATATACATCGAATGTAGAAGCGCTAGAACAACAACGTTCAATTTTCAGGAAACTACAACAGTCAACTTTCAAGAGAAAATCATGGAGGGAATGGGTTTTAGCATTGGAAAAGTGATTCAATTTTTAGGAGGGAACGAATCTCAACATCAAAAAAGTGACAGTCAATTTTCAAGAGGGAATGGGTTCCAACATTGGAAAAGCAACGGTAACTATGCAAAAAATGCCAAAACTTCATCCTCTTGAGGGCCTCAAAGATTTCAAGGATATGCTGGACAGATTGTGAAACATGGACCCATAGAGAATGATACTTGGCAACAGGTAAGATACAAATCTACTAGAGTTAAGCATAGATTTGCACAAACTAATTGGGTTTTTTTTCAACCTAGTTGACATCTAGATCATAGTAAGCAGTTGGTTTTTGATATTTGTGAAGAAGATAGGGCATCAGGGGACTACACATAGAATCTTAAAGCTAAAAAATAGTATGAAAAGGATCCAAAGTTTTTGAATAAGCTATATGAAGATAGCGAGTTTGATCTCAGAGCTCTTAGGGCTTCAAAATTGCAAGGGAGAGGTGAATCTCAAGATCTGATTCAAAGAGGGTTCCATTTGAATCACAGAAGAAGTCGAGCGGTGCAAGATTGTCAAGCGTCATCCAAAATTTTTGAACAACCACTACTCATGAAATAGGGGTCAATGAGTTTGACTCCAAACTACACGATTGAATCACAATAGAAATATCACAACCCCAAGATTCCTCTGGTAGGCGCTAATCTGAGTTGGCCTCGAGAAAGCAACAAAGGAAAATACAAGATGATTTTAGAAAAGAGGCTTTACAAAATTCTTTGCATTAGGGGATTCAAAAGGATGTACTAGATAATAATACAAATAAGGAGAACCATAATGAAAAAGGAAAGGGACCATTTGAGAAGAACTAGACCCAAAGGACCATTACAGGATTGTTGCCTAAGCAAGGGAAAAAAACAAAAAATAAGGGTTCTAGGAGGAAAAAAAGGAGAAATATGCCAAGAAGGAAATCTTGAAAGAAAATTTGGAGACGGAAAGAGCCTACCCATCCAGTGTAGAACGAGCATATCAACATGGAAAAGGAAGGGGGAGATGGTCAAAGGGTTTCTAAAGTGAATTGAAAGGGCATAGTATAGATTACATTTCTAGAGCATTTATTGTAGCCTTATGTTAAGGATCTCAGAGACAAAGCATTGATTTGTAAGTTTGTGAACTTGACCCCTAATTTAGGTAAATTAAAGGAATTACTGGATGAGGAATGGGAAGGGGTCCAAGCAATTTTTATGTACATAAATCTATGGGGATTTTTTTTGTAATTTTTTGCAATAAAGAAAGGCGCAATGTTGTATTTAAAGTTAAATCTTGGATTTTTTAGGGCTCAGGCCTATGCATGTAGCCATGGGTTCCAAATTTTAAACCTCGAGATTTTTCTTTAAGATTTGTTCTTTACTGGATTCAGATGCATGCTTTACCATTGGAATACAGGGTTTTGAATTTAATTGAAATCATGGCTAATGAAGTAGGAATATTTCCCAAACATGGCCATAATTTTTTTCAAAACCCTTCAATGCCAGTTAGGGTTTGTGTATTACTTGATATCTCAAAATATTTTCCTCAAAAAATCCATCTAGCTTCAAAATTTGGGAAATGGGTTCAGAATATCATTTTGGAAACCCTAGATAATGCTTGTGAAAACTGTCATATGTTACAGCATAAGCCTATAAATTTCCAGACTAGGTTTGATCATGATGTTTCAAATTGTGGGTAGCATGCTAGCATTGCTACTAGAGATCTTACCTCATCACTGGATGATAAATCAATATCATAAATTGTGAAGCATGTCAACAAGGGGACTTGGTGTGAGAAGAAGATAGAAAGCAATCTGGAGATAAGGGTAGTCTAAGCCAAAAAATAATATATTGATCTCTCTGCAAACCAGTGAGAAGAAGGTTTTTTTATGTGAATATACATTGATTATTGTCTTAACCTATATTCACCTTCTCTTCCCCATGTTTTAGAACAACATTTGGAAATTATTGTGTAAAAATTGATGTTTGAAGATTGCTCAAAGCCCCAAGATGTGTCATCAAATAGATGTAGGGGTGTTTTTCCTACTCTCCTATGTCAAGACTCATCTATATTGATTCAAAATGCTCAACCTGATAAAATAGATGAGCTAGAATTTCTCACAAAACAATTCTTACTATCAATAGGTTCAAAAATGTATGATGAAATAGTAGAGGATTTGGTAGTTAAGGAGGGTTGGGGGGATGGTGTAGTGGCTCAAGAGGATAGTATAGCAGCGTTAACAAAGAATAAGGTGGATTGGAGAGAAAAAGGGATAACTTATAAAGCTAATGGGCCAAACCAATGTACTCATGAAGATTTAGATCAACATCTGCAACAAGTAGAGTCTTGCTTGGTAGATCAAGAAGAAGCAGAATATGATTATTCAAAGATATTGACCATATCTCAGACTCCTTCTCAAGAAATTTTGAAGAAGTCACTAGGGAAGCGGGGAAGGAAATCCAATTTGGCTAAGTTGAAAGAGGAGATTTAAGCAGGGGTTCAAAAAAACATTTATGACTCTATTACAAAAAAATGCCCGAGGAGAGCTTGTTGCTCTCCTCGAGTGCAATGAAGCTCATTTCATAGAACATCAGAGGTATAAATTCCCCTGACAAGAGAGCTCATATCAAGCATCAAATTGATGCTTGTGGAGCAGATATTGTTTTACTTTAGGAGTCTAAACTCTCAATATAGTCATATGGAACCTCCCTAGAAAATTAATGGACAAGGTGGAAATTGACCTACTCTCCGGCCTAGGCGGCTCTAGAGGGATGGCTACTTTATGGAACCCTAAAGTAGTAAATGTTATTTCAACAAGGAATGAGTCTAATTGGCATTTGTTTGAGGTTTCTAAATTTAGCCTAAAGTATTGGTTGTTTAATATTTATGAGCTTAATTCAACAATTGACAAGAAAGAGTTGTGGGATGAAATAACTCGTGTCTTAAATGGCCTGGGTGATGCAAAAGTCATTTTGGGAGGAGATTTCAATGCCATTGTTTCATTGCAAGAAAAAGCTGGAGATATTAGTTCACCATTGATAGTGATTGAAGATTTCAATTCTTCCATTCTCACCAATGCCCTAAATGACATTGTGCCATCCAAAGGGAAGTACACTTGGAAAAATTGAAGAAAATGTTTCTTACAAATTTTTGAAAGATTAGACAGGTTTTTGGTATCTCCAAACTAGTTTTTAGGGTAGCAGGGTTTGGGAACTAAAATCCTACCTCTTGTTGGCTCTGATCATTATGTGATCTCTTTGCATATATCAAATGTCTCCTTTCCTAAAGGAAAATCATCCTTCAAACTTGAAAGCATGTGGTTCAGGCACCCACAGTTCTTGCCTCTATTGTGTCAATGGTGGATAAATACTTCGTTTGAACAAGGTTAAAAAATGTATCAATTTTATTAAAAATTAAAACATGTCAAACAACAAATAAAATTATGGAATGAACATGTGTTTAAAAATGTTTTCCAATAGAAAGAGGTCATTTTCAAAGAGTTATCGGCAATTCATGAGCAGATTATTCAAAATGGATTAGATGATAATTTTTTTCAGAAGCAAAAGCAATTGCAAAGGGATTGGGAAGAGTTATGTGCTAGGGAAGAAATATATTAGTGCTAGAAATCACTAAAACTATGGCTCAAAGAGGGTGATAGAAATACAAACTATTTTCATGCTTTTGCACAAATAAAAAGAGCTACTTCTGAAATATTTTCAATTCAAGAGATAGACTTGGGTACCTAGATAACGTTAGACAAATATATTAAGAGAGAAGTTGAAAGATTCTTTTATGAACTTCTATCCGCCCCACAAGAAAAAGATGATTAGGGAAAGAAAGATGAAGATGAAATTATTGAGATTATTCCCTCTCTAGTTTTATATGAGGATAACGATGACCTACTCAAACCTTTTACCATGGAGGAAGTTAAAGGTGTTATTTTTTCATTGCCTCTAGATAAGGTGCCAGGTTCAGATGGATTTACAACAATATTTTTTCAAAAATGTTAGGATTTTTTGTGCTATGATATATTGTGGGCTCTAAAAGAATCAAGAAGAATGGGTTCCATTCTTAGGAAGTTCAATGTGAAAAATATTACAATCATTCCATAAATAGAAAACCCTAAAACCTTTGCAGATTTTAGACCTATATTGCTTTGCAACACTTTCTATAAGATCTTTACCAAGGCCATATACCTCAGATTGCAACCTCTTATTCCAAAGATTATCTCTTAGGAGTAGGGATGCTTTGTCCTAGGTCATGAAATGTTTAAAGGAACATTAATAGTGCATGATACCCTTCACTCAATTTATTTTGATTGGTTACCTTCTTTCATTGTTAAGCTGGACATGTTGAAGGCTTACGATCGAGTAGATTGGGATTTCATTAACAAAGTTCTTGGGAAATTTGGATTCAAAAGAAAATGGCGTAGATGGGTTAGATCTTGTTTCTTCGGAGAAAATTTTTCTATCATCCTCAATGGTTCACCTATGGGATTCTTTGCAGCATCACAAGGAGTGAGAAAAGGGGATTCATTATCCCCCTTCCTATTCATTATAATGGCTAAGGCACTCAATAGACTAATTTCTTATAAGAAAATCCTAGGACTTTGGGGAGGCATTACTATTTCAAACACAAACATTTCAATAACTCATTCTCTGTTTGAAGATGATACCATCTATTTTGGTAGATCAACTATGGATGAATCCATTCAAATCAAAGAAGTGCTTGACAGGTATTGCTCAACATCAAGTCAGAAATTTAATGCCTCCAAGTCCAAAATTTATGTTTTCACTACAAAAGTGGCTATAAAAAATAAGATAATTAAAATATTGGGGTTTAAGCAAGTAGAGTTGTCATGTGCGTACCTGGGTATTCCTTTTTTCAAAGGTCCAAATAAAGCTGCTTACTAGGTTAAAGTAATAGAGAGATTAAAGGAAAGGATTCTAATGTGGAAGGCATGATGGTTACTATTATCTGGCAGAATCCTTTTAATAAAATCAATATTATCTACAATCCCTAACTATTTTCTAGCAGTTCTCAAGGCACCAAAGACTATTATCCTTGAAATTGAGAGCATTATTAGAAATTTTATATGTAAGTGTAATATGAGTGATTGCAAAAAAGTTCCTCTAATATTCTTGGACAACATGGCATTGGAAAAATCTCAAGGAGGAGTAGGTATCGACGATATCTCAATCAAGAATAAGGCATTTTGGGCCAAGTTAGTTTAGAAAATTTACACAAAACCTGAATCAAAGTGGTGCAAACTAATGCAGGCTAAGTATCTTGACACTCCAAACCCCTTGAGGATTCTTACCATTTCAAACCTTCCTTCAGGATCGACCATGTGGAATTTCTTGATGTCATGTACGTTGATTATTACTTCATTCATTACATGGGAAATTCATGATGGGAAACACGTGAAGTTTTGGGAGGACTCGTGGAATGGTAAGCCCCCTTTGGAAAACATTCAGGAATTACAAAAGGTAAGGGTTGTATTGTCAAGAGAATGGGGTGAAAATTTTATAGCTTATGTACATTCAATAGAAGGCCTAACAGGTAAAGTAATCTAAAAAAAGCATTTTGATTCATCTCTTTCTTCCAATCAATTCTTTGCTTCAAGACATTCTAAAATTTAGAATTGTGTTCATTTTGGGGAAGCCTAATAAGATTTTGTGGGCTCCTTCGAAAGAGGGCTCCTACTCTATGAAGCAAGGATATAAAGCTCTAATCTAGCACAAAGATCAATTGGTTTCACATAGGGCTTATTCATTTTTCTAGAACAATAAGATTCTTCCTAAAGCTGGGAGTTTTGCATGGTTAGATTTACAAAAGATAATCTTAACGAGTGATCGCTTAAATAAACTGAGAATTGTTGATCCTTTCAAGTGTTCTTTATGTGAGAAAGAGCTGGAGAATGTAGACCATTTGTTTATATAATGTAGCTTTATACAAGAATGTTGGAAGTTCATAAAGAGCAAGTTGAACTTATGCAACCCTTTTCCAAATTCTATTTGGGACATCTTTTAGAGTTGGCCATTATTGTATAAAACCTCTTTTTTGCAGCTGTATGGAAATTTATTCCACCACTAGTAATATGGAATATATGGTGGGAACACAACTTATGCATTTTCAAGAAATCAAGTTCTTTAATTGAGGTCATCAAAGTTAAGATTGAAAAATCATTTCAGAAGTAGTTAATGCTTATGTTCTGAAACATAAGAACACGTCCTCCGTTTTCACAACTTGGGATGACTTTGTTTTGAAGAGTTGGAAGAACATAATTTTGTCATTTGCGGGAGGTTTACATCAAAATAGAAAAATGAAGGTGAATAGAAAAGAAATCAAATGGAAGCCCCCATGTTCTATTTTTTTCAAACTTAACTTTGATGGTGCTTTGAGAGGGATTATGGGCGTCTCAGGGGTAGGAATTTGTATCTGAGACTCTTTGGGATTAGTAATAGTGGCTAGTTTATTTTCACTTCTGGTGGGCACAAATAATGTGGCTAAGGCTCAAGCAATTCTAGTAGGATTGGAAATTTCCCTCAAATTGGGTATTGCACAAATTCATATCAAGGGGGATTCCTTAATTATAATTAATGCTTGCAAGGAGAGAAATGTGCACAATTGGTGTTTGAAATATTTTCTATAGAAAATTTGGTTTTTGTTAGACAAGTTTCAATATTTTATCATCTCACACACTTATAGAGAGGGGAATGACATGGCAGACAAGTTGGCAAATATGGGTTGTGATGGGAAAGAAATTGTTGTGTATAACAACATAGAATTGCAAGAATATCTGAAAGTTGCTATAGTAGTTGTTAAGGAAGCCATGAATTTGGCCACAAGAATTAGTTGAAAAGTTTACAAGGAAAGTTTTTGATGAATTTTTGAAGCAACAATTTCCAGAGCACCAAGTTCTAGAGCAACAGATTCAGAAAACATAGTTCAATTTTTGCTAGAGATATTTTAGTGGTATTAGAGTAGTAGGACCTTACTATACTGTAATAGAAATGGATCTGTAAGATATAGGCCTATTATTTTGATATTGAGAACTTTAACGACAAGTAGAATGTTGTTGTTGATGCCAAAATTTTAGAGCAATAGATTCTGGAGCACCAAGTTCTAGAGCAACAAATTCAGAAAATAAAGATCAGATTTGGCTCGAGAAAGAAGGGTACAAAGTCCTAATCTAGACATGATCTTAATAGCGCAAGAAGTCCCAGTGGAGAATTCAGTCCATATGCCATGCAAGGGTGTTTAGTTCATATTTCTTTCTTCATGCCTAAATCTATCTAATTTTTAGGCCATAAAAGATAGTTTTTTGCTGTGGGTTTCTAAATATTTTGTATAATCAGTCCATTTTCAATAGCAAACTAGGGGCTGGAAGATATTTTATCATTGTAAAGGTGTTTTTGGGATCATATAAATTACTACCTATTGTAAATTTTATTATTATTAATATATCTATAGGCCTTACGCCTTTTCCAAAACAAAAAAAGTAGGAAGAAATTTGTAAATTTCAAACCCATAGCATCCATTGTAGCAATTTTTCTACAACACAATCTAGCTCTTAGGCTTTCAACACGACTTGATACACACATACATTTCACAAATTGGGGAATATTTTTCCATATGTATTATAATATTTTATGAGACTAGAAGTCTCTCTAATAAGATAGGTGTGATCTAAATGCATCCTTAAAAGTATATTGTAATAATTTTTCATGTACACATGTTCAATAGTGCTTCATAGTTGTACTACATAAAGATGATGGTGTAGTTACACTAGTGTCTAGGACCACAATATAAGTGTTCTAGTGTCTATCATATCCCATAGGACTTGGTAATTTTCTTATATAATCCCTAGCCCAAAGGTAATTTGGGCTAGGGGTGGATTTATGACTACATTACGTTAAATAAACTTATTTATATGTGTGATGATTATGTTTAAAACATGCTAGTCCTAATGAATATAATTATAACCTTATCATATTTTGGTGAAATGTAAATACATTGATTTTGTTTACACTGAATCATACTAATGACTTGGTTGGTGGACTTGTGTGAGATTTTTCATTTCTTGCAAGTACTTGGGATGGAAGATAAGGTAGATTATGTGAGACACTGATGAGAGCCAAATAAATAGTAATACAAAATTCAATGTTGAGACTTGCTAGTAATTTTCACCCAATCCATGGTTTGCCTAACTTGGTATTTAGAATGTCAAGTGTGGTTAATGAACCATCATCTATAGTTTGATTTTGCATGGGTAGCCTAATTTGTATGTAACAATGAGTTTAGAAAATTTTCATTACATTGTTCACTTGTAATGCTTGTAAGGTAAAGGAAATGGTTGAGTCATTAGATCAAAAAACTTAACCTAAGGGCTAGTATTAAGTCTTTAAAATATAAATAAAAGTAAATATAAATAAATAAATAATAGGCAACCATAAACTATAAAATAATAAAATAAAATAAAGACCTATGTAATAGATATGCAATATCATTATCAAGAGGGTGATCAAATAAAATCATTGTGTCATCGACCTTAAACAAAGAAAAGGAAATGCAAAGTGAAGAAAATAAAATAAAGTGTGGAGAATGCTTGTCCTAAAGGATATATACATTTTTATGCAACCTCCATCCCACAACTAGGAGAAAATAGAAATAAAGTGTGGAGAATGCTAGTATTAAGTCATTAAAATATAAATAAATAAATAATAGACAACCATAAACTATAAAATAATAAAATAAAATAAAGACCTATGTAATAGATATGCAGTACCATTATCAAGAGGGTGATCAAATAAAATCATTGTGTCATCGACCTTGAACAAAGAAAAGGAAATGCAAAGTGAAGAAAATAAAATAAATTGTGGAGAATGCTTGTCCTAAAGGATATACTACCATTCTTATGCAACCTCCTATCCCACAACTAGGAGAAAACCATGAGTAAATGAGGAAGACCAAACATGGGAAAAGAGGAGCAATCATGCAATTAAGAGGCATGACAACCCCAATTTTAATAGAATACTAGCAAGATTTGACCCAAAATGATATGCTTCTAAATACCCAACCACTTCACCTTAAATTTACCATTTGGGGTTCCATTTTGTAAAATAAAATTTGGGGAGAAGGAGACAAGAGTGGTGTGACTAAGGTGAGAAACATTGGATAAGATTTGGAGAGAAGAATAGGCAATAGATAAGGAAGATTTTACTGTTGCTTGAGACACCATTACATTGGATGTAGTGTTTCTTTTAGTGGTGAATCTTTTCTAATTGGAAAATATTTCTATTCATCCAATTTAAATTTGGAAAATACATTGCAACCAACGAGGTGGCCAAATCGCTCAAATTTTATGAATTATGAATCCAATGCATTTTAATTCGCCATCAACTTATTTATGAGGCATGTCTAATTAATAATTTTTCCATAACAAACTACAGGTTTCAAGTGGTCTAGTTAACATTTTCTCCTATAATCTCGGAAGCATGTATTAAATCACACACATATTTTCCAATACTATTAAAACAACATTATCTATTAGGACACGCTTCACCAATATCATTAAATGTTCACTATGTGTGAGGACCCATTTTTCCAAAAAAAATTACAAATAATTGTGTATGAGGACTGATTTCATCAATAATAGTAAAAATAATTATGTTTGAGGACACATTTTTTCAATTACATTAAAAGATAATTACATATGAGGACCCATTTTGCCAATACTATGATAACTCCATACTAATTGTTGGCCCATAATCAACTTAAAAATTACAATGTATGTGTTCCCTCAAGGTTTTATTCACCCAAAATTTAAATGTATCATTGTATAATTACATGGGATTCTCCAAATTTTTACTATACTATTTAAAAATCTCATGGAATTCGCCAAATATGGATTGATATAAATACAAGAAAATCTCTAATTTATTTTTACACAATTTGATTAGTTCTGAACTTGTGATCTCTTGATTTTAAAGTTGGAACGTTGATCATAGGAAAGTTTCAAACTTACAACTACAAGTATTGTTGCATTGATGAATAGTTAGTTAGTGAAAACCTAAAGGTAAGTGATCATTTCTTCATAGTGTTATAAAATTATTTATCTCTTTGTCTTTATTGCTTCAGTCTTAAAGAACATATTGAGTAGGGAATGGGATATGTATTCTATTTTCTTCTTAAACAAGAAGACAATTTTTGGTAGCTTTTATTTCATGACAGATCAAGATATCAAGCAACAACAAGAGTAATAATCCTCAAGGTGGTGAAAGGAGGCCATAAAAATGCCCAAAATGTAGAGTTACTATAAAGTTATACTTTGGTAATGTTTTTGATCCATCAAATCAAGATGGAAGTACATCATCAACTCTTGCACAAAATATTAATGAATAATACATTAGCAATACCTCACAAGAATATCAAAATGAGTTAATTAAGTTGGATGAGGGTGACAATGCTACAAAATATGTTCCAAGGGATACCCAAGGTAGCCAAAATGAGTTAATTGACTTGGATGAAAATGTTGGTATCATAGATGATGTTGCTATAAGTAAGAGGAAGAGAAAATCCAAATCAAAAATGGGGTGAGGTTGGGATATGATAAGGAATTTTCACATTGATTGGGTGTCAAAATATCGATTTATTGAAATAGTGAAGAATGCAAACAAAGATGAATCTCCAGTAGAATGCAAGTATAAGATTTATAGTTAGAAATATAAATGATACAAGAAGTTGTAGATAAATCTAGACACTATAGAAAACCATATCGGTAAAGTTTATGAAAAACAAATCATAAATGAAAAGGAAAAATCAATAGTAAAATAGAAATCAATGGAAGAATGTCTTCATGTTAAGTATGCCTTAGAATATAATGATGATCTACAAAGAATGGTGAAGCTTGTTGAATGTGGAGGTTCAATTGAAGCTCAACTTGGAAAGATAATAGAAGGAGAACAATTGGAAAAAATTATTCATTTTAGTTATTTTTTTCATATTTTATCCAAAGGGAATTCTATGATAGATCACCTAGAATGTAATTATTTATTATCTTTTTTGGCATTCCTAACTTTCCTAGCACACATTGGTCATCAAAGTCTAGACGGGAATGGGAAAGTTGTCTTACTAGTGAAAAAGCAAGATTTGCAATAGAAATAAAATATTCAAACTTCATTGCATTATCTGTAGATGAAGTTATTGTTACAAATAATACTTCTTGGGTATTTATTCATGTTTATATTGTACTCAAACATTTTTCCAACCTCATCTACTTTGTGTTCATAAAATAAAGGAGATTTTGACATTGCAAAATCTATTTGAACTAGTTAAAAAATATTTGAATGAAATTGGAGCTATGGATGACTTCACAATTACCAAAAAGTTGGTTTGTGTAGGAGCTAATGGAGCTTCAACAATGTAAGGTCAGAAGAATGGTATTTCCGTAAAGTTACAAACTACTTGTTCACCATACATGATTACCATTCACTACACGTCCCACAAAATGAATTTAGCATTTAAAATTATAAACAAGTTTCCTTTAGTATCAAAAGTTGAAAATCTAGTCTGTGAGTTCTACTTATACTTTTTTTGAAGTCCCAAAAGGTTTGTGAAATCTGAAAAAATTTACTAAGTGGATAATATTAGGAAACATGCTTCTTAAGGATGTTGATACCATATGGATCTCCTTGCATGGACCAACACATCAAGTTTTTGAGAATATCCATCATTGATTAGAGTAATGTATGAATATTGCCACACAGTAGACAAAGCTCTTGACCTCTTACATAGGTTAAGTGATTTAGAGACACTCTTAACTTTATTAGGTATTATCCCCATGCTAGATGAAATGAACAATTTTATGAAAAGGCCCAAGAAAGAACTATGTATATTAATGAATATACTAAACTACGTAGAATGACATGCATGACCCTCGATAATCTATATCTATAATATTATCCCTTTTGAAGTTCAAAATTTATAGCCTAGCAGTTAATTACATATTTGAACAATCCTAAAAAAAATTATAGTTCAATGCAAGTGAGGATTTATGTGTCTTTATAAGTGGATTTGAGATACCAATGCACTATTGTATGATGGTCAAGTGCTCTACCAAAGAAGTACCTAGTATGAAGGAAGCTTTTAACAATATTGTTAAATATATAAGTGGTATTTTAAAATATTTGCAAGTTATCTTTCCTTAGAGATTATAGAACGATTCCCTCAAGATGAAATACTTAAAACCATGTATTTTTTTTATCCTCAATTTTGGGTCCCAGGCCACCATCAGCCAGAATTATTTTATATGAAAGTAATAACATTGGCCAAACATTTTTTTAAAAGTTCATATTGGAATGGAAAAAAAAATAAGGAAATATAAATGCAACTAAGATTAGAGAACAAACTTCCTATTTTGTAATAACTATGATTGATCATTTTGACTCCATGGAGAATCCCACACAATTGGGATCAATAACAAGGGTTTGGGAAACCTTTGGTCAGAGTGAAATATTACGTGATTCATTAACAAAATATTTCAAACTTGTTGATTTATATGAAACAATGATATTGGGGTTGGTGGAGGATGAGAGAGATTTTAGTACATGGGGGGTTTTGAAATCAAAGATAAGAAACAGACTAGACAACAAGTTGGAAAATTTCTTGAGGATGTATACAACTAGGTACAATATCTAAAGTTTTAATTTTGAAAGGGAACTCACAATCTAGAAGTCCATATGTGAAAGAAGAGGGTTGTGCAACACTTCAAACGTTAGTGGAAATGAAACAACTGATAGTGACACAATGAATGTTGAACTTGAGATGTAGTTAAGTGGATGTATGCAAGGCGAAGAAAATGAAGACTAGACTTAGAGTTAAGATGAATCTTAATCTCATCATTAGAGTATGGACCATGAGGTGAATTCAAAAATACAAGGGATTTAGTAGTTTCTAGTTATTTATATTACATTTCATGAATCATATATTCATATTCCAAACTATTGTTGATGATATTTTATATTGTATTCCATGAAATTATGAATTAGATTGAATAAATTAATGTGTTACTATTTTCCATTGTTCCAAATTTGTAATGTAGAATATATATTTTAAACATTATTTTCAAATTGGTTAATTAGTTAGTAAACACATTTTTCAATTTTTATTTATTAATTAGCATATTATTAATATTTACATATTTTAATTTTATCATACTGATAAGTTTTACATGTACTCAATTGTTCATCATTAAACTCAATGCTTAATATCATATTAGCAACAATAGCATACACAACATTAACAATCTTTAATGTGTATCTAGTAGTAGAAACCAAAGTTGTTTTAATTGACCAAATAATTATACAAATAATTTGAGCATATTAATGAATTTGAGTTTTGTATGGATTTTTAAATGAAGGAATACATAGAGGCTATGTGAAATCTTACTCAAAGACATCTCTACACAGAGGTGAGTTGGAAAAGTTCTCATATTATCAAATTATTCTATTAGTTTTTGTAGCATGCTTCACTATTTATTTGATGGAAATGCAATTTGTTGTAACTAATAGTATTTGACTATAAAAAATTAACAATTCATAATTGAAATTGGAAATTGAATTGAATGTTTCAATCAATGTTTTTGATAATATAAGCAGCATTTACATGGTGTTGTACCCTTTACACGAAAAGCTCACAGTGCCAAAAAGGAACTGGTGTAGAAGCACCAACTGAAATTTGGAGTTTTTTGTGTCATGTTGTGTCTTAGGTTCTAGGGGTATCAATTTTGGTTTCAATAAGGTCTTGTAAGACCATTTGTAAAGATGAAATAATATT
The DNA here is from genome assembly GCA_007258455.2 of Sequoia sempervirens. Taxonomy (NCBI): domain Eukaryota; kingdom Viridiplantae; phylum Streptophyta; class Pinopsida; order Cupressales; family Cupressaceae; genus Sequoia; species Sequoia sempervirens. Next base: position 237,064 of record VDFB02074443.1, read on the forward strand.
TGGGTTGGTGAGTCAAGTTTTGTGTAACATTTGAAAAGTTTTTAAGTGGTTGTAAACAAAATGATAATTGTTTGTATTGTTTGGAAGTTGAATGGCCAACCAATTCAAATGGTGGTTGTGACCATTGGGATTCAAAGGGAAAACATATAAATGTACTCACAAACCTCAAGAATGAAGTTCTTAATCTTTTGGAGTGGATTATTCATCATTGTTCTTTGTTTTATGTTGAAAAACTCTATAATT
>VDFB02074447.1:0-25824 GCA_007258455.2 Sequoia sempervirens
CCAACAAAACTCATTAATTTCCCCACTACTTCTCGTACAACTCCAATAAAAGAAAATTTAATAATTTTTTTAAAATCAATTTTATTCATTTATTTATATTTTATTTTATTTATTTATATTTATATTTTATTTATTTATATTTTTCTTTTATTAACATTATAACTTAATAAACTATTTAATTAACTCAAAAATGCAAAAGCAATAAGACTTTTAAAATATCAACAAAGTAAAATTTATTTTATTTAAACTATTCCTTTAATAGAGAATATAACTCAATTAACTAAACTACAATTAACTTAAAACTCCATCAATTAAATATTTAATTGATCACACATACCCAACATTAATTAAATCACACTTAATTAAAAATTGATTAAAAATTGATTAAATCCCAAACTAAAATGTTAATCAACACGAACACATTTACAAACAAGGACAAATAGAAACAAAGGCAACAATGGACTCACAAAAGATGAACTTGGGACGGGAATTCTTTCCTAACCACTCCTTTTTTCAACATCAATCCCGTTGAGTTTATTTTGTTGCTCGCCCTGTCCTGCCGAAGCAGGTGGAATCGAGACTCTGTACCTGCAATCCCTGCAAACAACAAGGTCGTGTACATGTCCATATATATATAAATAATTAAAACATTACATTGTGAGAAGAATTTGCAGCGTAGCAGGGCACTCGTAAACGAGTGGTGCTAGACTGTCTTCTCACCAAAACTATACTAGCAATTTATGATATCAATAATGAAATAACATTTCTAACTAATTAATCACATTGTAAAATAAATTACAAAATCACTGCATCAAACTATATTACTGAATCAAATTAAACATCACAATCCAATGTAAACTTAATGTCATAAATTGAAATAACATAATCCTCAATCAATCTAACTATGCATCCACACACCACATAAGAGTAACAATAGTAGCAAAAGTATCAGCCACATGGGGGTATTACATCCTCCCCCCCTAGAACATGGCTTACTCCAGGAAGCCGGTAAACAAAGAAAACACACAAGGAATAACTAGATGGTTTCCTAGTTAGCTAGACAGGTAGCCTTAACGGCCTCCCTACTGGAAGGTGTCCATTCCTTCCTTTCGCAACGAAGCCTCCTCAAAGCTTCCGCGAAAGTCTCAAAATCAGAGAGCATGGAGCATTTGGAATAATCATATCTAAGTCTGATTTTCCATAGCCGTTTGACTATAGGATCTCGAACCTTCTTCCAAGGTGTTTTCCTTATCTTCATCCTGGAAAACACCACTGAATAGGTTTTAGTTTAAAAAACCAACACACATCTAATCACCATAACAACATAAAACTCACATCATCACCATATATACAATATTATTAAAGAACACAACATAATAGCCATATAACATAATCATCGTAAAATATATCATCTAACAACATATGCAATATCCAGTACAACAAATTAACCAAACAATAAATCCACCATCGCTCTACAGTCAGCGATTAAATACATCAAAATAAAGTATCGGATCAATCAAAGTGTAACACACTATTAGAAAAAATAAACAAAATGGAGGGGTACAACATCCTTCCCCCCCCTAGGATCAAACTTACTCTAAGAAGCCTGCACAAAAAAAATAGATAACACACACATCTAAAATACGTCCTATCAAGAAATAGAAGACTTGCTACTAGGATCCTGCTAGATCCGTACCCGGTCAACGTCTCGACCTCTGAGGATCAACTCCTGACGTAGAAGGACCACCTTGGTGCACGACCTGGTGGTTATCCACTGTGATAAACACCCTATGCGACTTGCCTACATCTCCTACTGTCGATTCTGATGCCGCCGGTCTCAGATTAAACACAGAAGTGCCCTTCTGAGGACACTGACGAGCAATGTGTCCCTGTTGACCACAAGTAAAACATTCTATACTCCTTCTGAATCCTCTATCACCTGGAGGTACACTAGACTGAGGAAAACTACCTCCACTAGTTGCAGATTGAGAACTAACACCCTGCTAAGGCTGAGTATTCTTATTCTTCTGTGGATTACGTTGTTGCTGCTGCGGACCACCCTTAGAGGGTGCTCGAATATTCTTAGAGGTCCCTACAACTTGAGGTTGTCCACCTCGAGAACCAAAGCCCGAAACTGGAGCACTGCCTATCTGTACTCCTGTGTGTCCTAATGCCCTAGCTAGATTCTCTTCCACAAGGCGAGCTTTCTCAATTGCCAACTCCATCATCTTCGGCTCGAAGACTCTAACACCACTGCTAATACGGGCATTTAAGCCCCTGACAAAATGTTGCACTAGCATGGCCTCATCATTTCTGATTCCCGCATATTGCTTGAGCTCGTAAAAACGACGCTCATATTGTTCCACGGTCATAGTCATCTGTCTTAATTCGTGGAACTCGTCTGCTCTATGTTGCCTCCAGTGATCGGAAAGAAAACGGGGCCTGAACCTCTCCATAAATAACTCCCAAGTAACCATACTGATGTCAATGTGCAATTTCTGCTCCTCTAGCCTCCACCAAGTGGAAGCAAAACCTCTGAGGTGCATGATAGCGCACCTAGCCCTAGTGTTACTGCCGTAGGGATGCATCACAAAGCATCTATCCAAATCGATCAACCAAGTCTCTACCTCTAGACCCCCACCAGATCCATCAAAAGTAGGGGGTCGTGCTCTCAATAGGTCCCTCATATGACCTACCACTACTGCCTCCTGCTCAGCTGTGTTTTCCCCACGTCTAGGGGATCTCTCCCTTTCCCTATCCAATCTTTGTTCCTCATCCTACCTAGGCCCAAGACGACCCAATAAATCCTCTAACAAATGTTGCAACTGACCACCCAGACCAGGTTGTTCAGGGTTCTGACCACCACCTCCTATCGGAATGCTTTGGGAACTCTGAAGTTCCTCACGCTCTGACCCATGTGAGCTCAGAAGTGATGGACTCTAGTGATTGGCCCCACGGCCTCCACCTCGGCCTCTTCTTCGGCCACGACCTCTACCCCTAGGCATGATCCTGCACAACAATTGAGTTATGTTAGATCAAGAGTTATGCCAGGTTGCCTAATGGACTCAACTACCTAGAGTACCCAGTGTTTGCAAGCCTGGCTCTGATACCAAGTTGTAACACCTCATCGCGCAAACCCCAAAGGACAACTAACAACACAACAATTTTTTTTTAACATAAAATAGAAGTACTATGTTATCAATTGCAACTAACATAATTACAAATACATACTAAACTCCTAAGTCTCTTGGGGTACACGAGGAGACATTATGTTAACTACCCATTAACAAACTTAACTAATCCAACATTCTATTCCATGGATAAGAGTTCTCATATAAAAGTGATAAATGCTAAGCTTCAAAATAAGAATGAACCACATATGCTATACAAGATTACATAACCAATAAACTTGGAAATAATGAGAACTAATCTACTCAACATATCAACATCAAATATATAATTACATCTGTGAATAATGTTTGCCTTACAAAGTATGATATACAATACATCATGTTACAAACCAAATTCCAATAACCATATATCCAAATTACAAGATTCATCATCCCAACACATGTGCAAGTTACAATACAATTTACAAGATATGAATAAAGTATAAATGTACACATCTAAAGATACATAAATCTGGTACAAACTGTCACCATAATCTCTGCACTGAAGGTATAACTGCATAATGGGAATCCCAACGGGGTGCGAAGCACGTTCCACCCGACCACCCCCGTGCTAGGAGTAGTTAAGAAAGGATTCCCGACCAAGACGTCAAAAGTAACACATATGACTCAACACCAAACATGGAAAAGAATTCATACACAAAGGAAACGTGACAACAAAAGTCTACTAACATAACATGACAACAAATGACTCCAAGTCAAAACAATAAATTGCTTCCAGAGGATTTCAGTTAAAACGACTAAGGGGAAGGCTAGAGGAGAGTGTCATCGCATGGCCTTCATGGATTATCCTGACATCCTATCACAAGGTGTCGCCTCCATCTATGGTTATCCTGACTGCCTATTTCAAGGCGCCGCCCCATAGGGTGACTCATGCAGAATCGTGCATTACTCATGGAAACGAGATCACGATTATGCCAACCATAGCCTTCTCAACCACCTTTAGTCTTTGGAAGCCCTAACAGGTGAGCGAGGTATCTATCATTATCTTTTAGTGTTTAACTACCCATCCCCTAATTAATTAGTTAGGTTTTCACTTTTTACACTAACTCTACTGTGGGTTATCCTGACAGCCCCTTTGTGCGCCGGCGCCCACATAGAGCCACTCTCCCTAAAATTCCCTAACATACCACAAAACATCAGGAATTGAACTCTCAAGTTCACCAAAACACAGGATAGAGATTCATGAGGTAAAAACCATCTCACCATACTCTTATAACACAATAACTTAACAAAAGAATGAAACTCAAAGTAATCACAAGATTACATCCACAAGGAAAGTAGAACTAAAAACCCTAATTAATTACACCAAATTTCATAACCTCTGGAAGTTCAACGACAACCCTATAACCCATAATTAAGTTAACCAAATAAATAAACACTCAAGTTAACTCAACACAAAAGTCTCAATAACGAACTCCATAAAATAAACCTACTGTTTATACAGAATCAAGGAATTGATTTATAACATAATTTCATAAGTCAAACAATCATCATCACACACAAGAATTTCTTTTACAAGATCAAATCATTAATTTTCTCAATTAACTCCACTAATGAAAGACAATTAAATAAACTTAATAAATCGTTTATTACAAATTTCACCAAAAGAAATATACAATCATATTAAAATAATCATCAAAAATATAATACCTCATTAAAACAAAATATGTTTTTTATATATACATATCGGTTTATAAATATATATATATACATGTCTTATATATATACATATATTAATTAACATTAATTTAAATAATTCTAAATTTTTGAATTATAAATTAAAATAAAATATATAATAAATATTCGTATTTTATAAAATAAAACAAAGATTTAATAAATAAAAATAAATAAATTGTAGCAGCCCACTTGGGCGCTGCGTACCTCCCCATAGGGGACGACGCAACCCCCAAAGGACTGCGTACAACAGTCCTTCGACTGCTGTGCGCGGCCCTTTATGGGCTGCGCAGGGGTGGGGTACGGCTGTAGCCGTCCCTCCCATATAAAATATGAATTCTTTTAATTTTTTTTTTTTTTAAAACTTCTTTTAATAAAATTTGGTACTACTCAAATAAAAACATCACTGTATATATATATATATATAAATTTACGATTTGAGTACAAAATTTAGGTCAATTATATATATATGTTTAAAAGAAATAAAGGAATTTAATTCATTACATTTACTTGTCTTTGGCCCGAGGAATATAAATCTATTTCTGATTAATGAGGAAAATTGTAAATACAATTTATGCTCAATACATATATATATATGTTGTATATAATTATATATTTTAATTTTAATTTCACAGCCAGAAGAAAACAGAGGAACAGTAATCCCACCAAAACAAAAAGAAATAATTGGAATCTTAATTTATATTTTCAAGTGATAGAATACAGAGAAATTGAAACACCACAACTAACCACAGGCAATAAGAAGTTTTGCACAGTAGTTCTTCTAGTTTTCCTGTGTTTATTCCCATTTTTCCTTGCACAAATTTTTTTAAAATTTCCTCTGTTCAACAGCCGGGTTTTGGACTAAAATCTACAGAGGCAACACAAGCTTTAACGGCAACAGCTGGGAACAAGGTTTTCTACAGTAAGATTCTAATTTCCTCAAAGGAAGTAGATAATTCTTCTTATACACTAGAAGAAAGCATTTTACAAAGAAAACAAATTATTTTACAAAGAAAACAAATTAAATACAATGAAATACCTGTTTCCTGTAGGCTGTAGAAGTAAGAGTTGTACCAAATTTTGCCACGGAACCCTGTAGCTTTAAAACTCCTCCCAGAAGCTTCACCTCTAGCCAACAAGAAAATCTTCTGGAACCTTGCAGCTTATTCCAAATTCAAACACCAGTATACAACAGATAACCCAAAAAAAAAAAATTCACATAGAGCTTTCCCCACTCTTCTCAACCAAAACTTTCCCGTGAAGAACTTCTGTTACCCATGCCTCTTTTCCTTCCGGGAATAATTTTCCCCAACAAAACTCATTAATTTCCCCACTACTTCCCGTACAACTCCAATAAAAGAAAATTTAATAATTTTTTTTTAAAATCAATTTTATTCATTTATTTATATTTTATTTTATTTATTTATATTTTTCTTTTATTAACATTATAACTTAATAAACTATTTAATTAACTCAAAAATGCAAAAGCAATAAGACTTTTAAAATATCAACAAAGTAAAATTTATTTTATTTAAACTATTCCTTTAATAGAGAATATAACTCAATTAACTAAACTACAATTAACTTAAAACTCCATCAATTAAATATATAATTGATCACACATACCCAACATTAATTAAATCACACTTAATTAAAAATTGATTAAAAATTTATTAAATCCCAAACTAAAATTTTAATCAACACGAACACATTTACAAACAAGGACAAATAGAAACAAAGGCAACAATAGACTCACAAAAGACGAACTTGGGAGAAGAATTCTTTCGTAACCACTCTTTTTTTTCAACATCAATCCTGTTGAGTTTATTTTTTTGCTCGCCCTATCCTGCCGAAGCAGGTGGAATCGAGACTTTGTACCTGCAATCCCTGCAAACGACAAGGTCATGTACATGTCCATATATATATAAATAATTAAAACATTACATTGTGAGAAGAATTTGCAGCGTAGCAGGGCACTCGTAAACGAGTGGTGCTACACTGTCTTCTCACCAAAACTACACTAGCAATTATGATATCAATAATGAAATAACATTTCTAACTAATTAATCACATTGTAAAATAAATTACAAAATCACTGCATCAAACTATATTACTGAATCAAATTAAACATCACAATCCAATGTAAACTTAATGTCATAAATTGAAATAACATAATCCTCAATCAATCTAACTATGCATCCACACACCACATAAGAGTAACAATAGTAGCAAAAGTATCAGCCACATGGGGGTATTACATCATGAAGTCACTATATGGCTTGAAGCAATCATCCATGTAATGGTACAAGAAGCTTGATTCATTCATGGTGAGATAACATTTTACATGGAGTGAGTATGACCATTATTTTTTCTCTAAAATTTTGAAAAGTGGTTTATTCATTATCTTGATGTTTTATATTGATGATATTCTTGTAGCAAGCAAAAGCATAGTTGAGATCAACAAATTAAATGATGAGTTGGGTAGAAAATTATTATATGAAGGGTCTAGGAGCAACAAAAATGGAAATATATAGAGACAAGGAACATGGTAAGATTTGGTTATTGTAACAAAAATATGTGGAGAAGATCCTCATAATATTTATGAAAATGTGACACCAGTAATAAAGAAGAAAATGATTATATTTCTTATATACCATATTCTAATATATTAGGAAATTTAATGTATGCGATGGTATGTACAAGACCAAATATTTCACATCTAATTGGTGTTTTTAGTAAATAAATGAAAAATCCAAGTAAAGAGCATTGGGTAGCAGTGAGTGATGAGTTTCCAAGCTCACACCAGTAACAAGCAAGGAACTAAGCAAAGGACAAGCACTGGGTGGGGCTAACTCTTTTCCCTCACCCCCCAAACTATAAAATCCTCCCACCCTAGATTAATTAGCCTACTAGAGTGCCCTTTAGCCCCCAACCCTTTATTAATGTACGCCTACTAGAAACTACAATCATGTGTAATTCAGTATCTTAGACTCATATGTGATTATTGTATTACCTTTGATGGTTGTGGTACAGTTTGTGGTTATGTTGGTTTAAATTTGACTAGTGATTTGGAAAAAATGAGATCTACTTCAAGTTATGTCTTTAGTTTTGCAAGAGGGCCTATATTTTGGATGTCAAAGTTTCAAGAAAAAATTATTTTATCCACTAATGAGATTGATTATATGGTTGTATCACCTACATGCAATGAGAAGATTTGGTTAAAAGGTCTTTTGGGTGAGTTTGGAAAAGTACAGGACAAGGTGATTGTATTTTGTGATAGTCAAAGTGTTATCCATTTGGCTAAAAATCCATCTTATCATAGTACAACCAAGCATATTGTAATTAAATACCATTTTGTATGACATGTTATTGATGGAGGTGGAGTAGTTTTTGAGAAAGTTCATACACCAGAAACTTGTGTAGACATTTTAAAAAAACTAGTACACTTAGAGAAGATGACATGAAGTTTGGATTCTCTTGGAATATAGAAAAGGTGATGAATGAACATGGAAAAGTATAGGGTAATTTTTTGTCATGTGGAGATTATTGGATAATGACAATAAATTAAAACAATAAAACAAAAATCATCTTATAAAAATCTTTATTTTCCTTAAGAGATAATTCATAAATTTCTAAAGGGAAAAAATCTATATTTTTCTAAGTCTGATGGTGGTTGTTATCTTGAAGATATTATATATATCTTTATATCGTTTAATGGAAAATAAGTAATTGAATAACAACAATTTCTTGGAGAATGTAATCAATTTCTCTTAACTATAAGAATATCGATACTTTACCTCGTGAATGTTTCCTTGACATATTGTCAAGATTGTACCATGTAAATTTGTATCTTGTTAAATGTTATTCTATTAATTTGTTTAATCTTTTCTATTATTTATTTATCACTAAATTGTGCTGCAATATTATTATAATTTCATGAATCTATGTTTCCACTATCACTATAATTTCCCCTTACAATAATGATAGAAATTACATCACCAACCAACCCCATCATCAAACACTTGTGGAGAGCCAAGATGGTGAATTAATCCCTCTTCTCTAAAACATGAGAGAACATAACTATTGATTGCAAGCATCCCCGTCGCTCCTCCCTCATTGACTGAACAATGTTATATAGGATTTTTTCTAGCATCTTAGCATCATGAATATTTCATTCCCTGGAAATTTTCTCCTCAATGATCTCTCAAATAGCTATCTCAATAGCATCAAAATCCAAGAGGAAAACTCAATAAATTTGGGCCAAAATATCATCATGAGACCATGCACAAGTACAAATAAGCACAATTCTCTTATCTTCTATCCTCAAATCATAGAATTTTCATGCTTGTGTAGAAAGAAATATCAGCACCCAAAAAGGTACGAGTTATTGTTGACTAGTCATCAATTGTGTGAGCTTAGAGATTCTCGACAAATCGAGAGTTTCAAGCTATCAAACAACCACTTTGCAATTGTCCTACAATCCTTATCGAGAGTTATCTATACTAATGATCTCTGACAAACCCACCCAATCCTTAGTGTTCCTTGAGAAAAGGAAGTCAACAACCTAATCAAATTCCATGGTTGGAAAGCAACTCAATCACCTAATTTTCTTCCTAATATACAGGTTTGAAGGAAAAGTCAACAATTAAATCAAACATATGGTTGGATTCATTCAATCCACTTGGAGAGTTTCCAACTAATATCTTTGTTGGAGGAAATGATGTGAACCATAATTTGTGAATCACCTTCAATGTAGACTAAACATAGATTGTGAAGATCATTTATATAACTCCATCCAATATCTAGCTGATTCTCTCCTTGGTTTTCTCCTTGAGAAATATATCCTTCAGCTATCCACAGATTTATGAGATATATGGGGTCTATTTTTTCATTCCCAGGAAAGAAATGAAAAACAAGGTTTAAGATGAAAAAAGGAGAGAATCATAACTCAACTTGAGAGTCTTCATAATTTCAACTTCAGTATGCACCACTTGGGATTTCCATTCCCTTGCCAATGTATTATGACTAGAGATGCTACCACTATTTTAATAGCTAAAGGAAATATCCCGCATTCTTGTTCAATTCATTGAGCAAGATCTTTAAGGTGATCTAGCGGTTGATTTTTCAGGCTCCTGGGAAAGGTAATAGCCCAAAATAGGTTCTAGTTGTCTTCCTCTAACAAAGGTTGCACCTATTACTCACGAGCATTCAACTTGTTGCAGTCTGCTTCATGTGGTGATCACAGTTTTACAGTGGGTTTTCTCCCCAGTTGGAATGTTGAGTGCATATAACAAGTCATATTTCTCATTTTCCCCCCATACATCATCCAACACAATGAGAGACCTTGTGCTCTCTAAATAGCCATGAATCAACTCTGATTTCTTCATCTCATTCATATTTCCATGAAAGGTTTCTCTCAAATTTATTTCCTAGGCCAAGTCAACTTGTAACATTTTAAGGGAGTAAGTCTTATTAGAAGTATAAAGCTAGACTGAATGATCAAAAGTATTCCTTCTTTTGTCAAATTTTTTTGCATTATAAATGTCTTGCCAACATCACCACTTCCAAAGATGACAATGATAGGAGTGGCAAGCTCATCAAGTAGGAGGACGATGTCTTCAACCTTGGAATCAATGCCCACTGGTCGTGAATTGCTCTATATTTGACATGATCCCCTCCACTTTTCATTCATTTATGTACCTATGGAGAGTTCAGTGGAGAAGTCAGATCTTGCAAACATTTTATCTTCCCTACAACTTCTATAATAGACCCCATTCTATCTTTCACATCTATAATCCAATGTGCCATTCTACTGTGAAACAGTAATTCACAACAAATCAAAGGAGAGACACAAGAAGATTGGGAGATTTCACTATTAGTACCTTCAAATTGTGTTAGATGCTTTGTAATGTAAGTGGGTTTGGTTTGCGAGGTTTTGTTTGTTATATAAATGCATTGATGTAGGGGCATCATTTTGTCTAAATATATATTTTATTTTACCTAGCTAATGTCATGTGAAAGAAGTATTAGCATTTTTAAATTCTAAATTTGAATTTTCTTTTATTTAGAGGCAACAACTACCTCATGTGAGCTCATTTAATGAGCAACAATATGAAGAATGAGAAATATGGGGTTTGAGCTTGACTTTTGAAATTCAAAACAGGTAGTTGGAGCATTAATGAATATTTTTAAGTGCTGCCATAAGTTTTAGGCGAGATTTTTGGGAGATTTTTGGCAAGAAGCTTCTAGATTTTGGCAGTTGTGAGGAGAAGAATAGAACAACAAAAAACCAAAAAAAAAAAGAGGAAAAGAGGGCCAAAACAACATAAACAGGGGAATAGAAGAATTCAACAGAGAATATCAGAGAATAATAGAAGGAATGTTTTGTTAGTGGCCATAGAGGATCATAGAAAATGGCAAGAGGACAAGGAGGAATGAAAAAGGGAGCTCTATTCTACAAATATCTATGTAAATGCATCTAAAATGTGTCAAAGTTGAACTTTAACTATAATATAATATTTTCTTCTTTATAACTATTGTCTTTGTGCATAGGTCTATGAGTAATACTTGTTAAAAGCTTGTTGATTTGAAAGTATGTAATGTTGTGTGCAAGTTTTGAGTGTTTTATGTTGTTGAATATTTGAACAATCACCTACAGCCATCATCGTGGGTGCCCGCAACAACAATTAGTTTTTTTTTGCAACTTAGTTTGTGCCTCTGCAGTTGTTTCTATGCTTCCAAAGTTAATTTTTTGACCTGCAACTCATGTGTAAACCTTTGTAAAGGTTGTGTGAGGTTTCTTATAGTAACACAACCTTCCTTTTATATCTATTTTCTCATTTTAAATTGGGTTTTTAGGTGCGTACAAGGGGGTGGGTGCCATCAACATGGTATTAGAGCATAGCTACATCTCTGGGAAGAAGAATAGTGGCCTAAGATTGGAGTTAGAGTAATCCCTTTGGAGTGCGAACTCTGGGTGTGTCCCTACAATAAGGGATATTGTAGCTAGGAAGACTGCAGTAAGAAGGAAAAGTAAAGAAGGTGAGTTAGAGCAACATGATGCCACTAAGGAGAAAGATGGAAAAGGTTGCAGCTACAAAAGAAACTGGAAGAATAGATGATGTGTTAGAAAATTTGAGAGGAATGTAGGAAAGAATGAATGCAATACAAGGTGGAATGAGAAGAGGTAGAGCACATGAAGAAAGTGATAGTGAAGATGATGAAGGAGCCTGGGCAAAGATGGTTAGACAGGAAGGTGACAATGTAGATGGATATATGGATGTAGGAGAAAGAAGGCTTATAGGGGATATTTCCAACATTGGGAAAGGAACTAGGGTAGAGTTTCCAAGCTTCTCAGGAAGTTTAGAACCTGATGATCTAATTGAATAGATAAAATAGATGGAGGAATACTTTGAATATGATGAAGTAGAAGGACCCAAAAGAGTGAAGGTTTCTCAAACAAGGCTGAAGGGTCATGCAATGCTTTGGTGGAAAGAAGTGTAGGATAAGAGAAGAATAAATAGTAGAGAGAAGATCACTCGGTGGGATCAAATGGTAAGTAAGATGAAGACTAAATTTCTTCTTCTAGATTACTAGCTTGAACTTCTCAAGAAGTTGCATAATTTAAAAAAAAGAGAGTTAAGTGTGAAGGCCTATACAAAGGAGTTTAACAAGATTTCCATTAGATCTAGTCATAATGAATTAGACCATGAAAATGTGGCAAGGCATGTTAATGGACTGATGTTGAATATTCAAGATGAACTAAGACTGTTAAGGTTACCGAATGTGGAAGTTCAACATATCAATATGATCTAAAGGTTGAAGAGAAATTAGCAAGGAAGCAGGGAACAAACAAAGGTAGAGGTGGATTAAACAAAGGAAAAATGCACCAATAGAAAAATTACAGCCATGGTAAGGAGGTTAGCCCATCCAAAAATAAAAAAGAGAAGGATGAAACAAGGTCAAGACCATACCCAATGAGAGGTAGAGGTGGATATGGAAGAGGAAAAGGAAGAGGCTTCCAAGGAACATATTTTAATTGTGCATAGTTAGGCCATATATTTTATGAATGCCCACAATGTAGACCAGAAGGATAAAGGAGAATAGGGGCAGCAAGTGCACATGTAGCAAAGGGGGATAATGAGTCTAAAGGGTTTGTTATTCAACTAGATGAACTTGAGAGAGGAGAAGCACTTATGATGAAGAGGAAATTGTCAAAGCCAACCAAAAAAGAAGATGAACCTGTGCAAAGGAAAAATTTATTTAGAACAATATGTAAATCAAGTGGAAAATGTTGCAAGGTCATAATAGATAGTGGCAACACTAACAACTTAGTTTTAGTTGAAATGGTGGACAATTTGGGGTTAAAAAGGATAACTCACCCCACCCCTTACAAGGTGTCATGGTTGCACAAAGGGCACCAAGTCTCGGTTAACCAACAATTCCTTGTGAAATTTTGAATAGGCACTTATGAAGATGAGGTGTGGTGTGATATCATGCCCATGATTGTATGCCACTTACTCTTGGGGAGGCCATGGTAGTTTGATATAAAGAAAATCCATAATGGAAGAGCAAACATTTATACATTGGAGAAAAATGGAAGAAAACACACTCTTACACCATTGGTAACCAAAGAAGAAGAGGTGAAAAGTGGTCCAAGAATGCTGCTAGTTATAGGGAAACAATTATTAAAGGAGGTTAAAAAAGGAAAAGGCCATGTTTTGCAATAGTTCCCAACGAGCTATAAGTAGATGCAACAAATGACAACAATGACATGCCTTTAGAAGTGAAGGGGCTGCTAGAAGAATTTTATGAAATTATGTCCAAGGATTTACTAGAAGGACTGTCACCTATGTAGAGCATCAACCATCACATTGATTTGATTTTGGGAGAAACTTTACCAAACAAGGAATCTTGTGTATTGATAGCTATAGAGAATGAAGAGGTGAACAAGCAAGTGCAACAACTATTGGAAAGAGGATTGATTAGAGAAAGCCTTAGAGCCCATGTGTGGTACCAACTGTCTTAACACCAAATAAGGATGGTGAATGGAGGATGTGTAAGGACTCAAGAGCCATCAACAAAATAAGGGTCAGTGTAGGATCATGGGGATCCAAACTAGGCCTCTAAGTGCTGATGAGAATTTAGAAAATTAGAGTTAGAAAACTTGACATAAAAAATTGAATAGGTTATTAACATAATTTAAAAAATATGTTAGAACAAAAGTTGTAGCAAATTGAATGTAGTTTTAGGCTACTAGTCCTTTTTTGGAAAAAAGTAAATCTGTTTTGCAAAAAAAATGAAATTTCAATGCATTGGGACTAAATTTTTAGGAAAAATATAAGTAGGTGTATGTCTGACCACCCTAAGTACAAGAAAAAAATACATTATTTTTTCTGAATTTTTCAATATAAGTAGAGGACACATGCCTAGATGTGCCAGATCTTTTTTTGTAATTTTTTTCCATGTGAATAATTAGTTGTGTTTTCTTTATTAGTTCTTTTTTGAATTATTAAAGCATTTGTGTCTGACCACCATAACTTGGTCAAAAATTATGAAATTCATTTTTTTTAATCCTATAGTATGCGAAGCATAGAATGTGGTGCATCTTGTAGGTTCAAAAAATGTTAAGTAGTTTGAAAGTTATAGAATTTTTTCAATTAGCCTATCAATCAGGACTTCAGTCATAATGTATGTAGAAAATCAATAATAATTAAATTTATTAAATTTAAAATAAGGCATAACTTATATTGGTGGAAAGCTGGCAATTTTTTCTATAAACCTTTTTTGTTTCATGAAATTCAGATAAAAAAAAGTCATCAGCCACAAGGGAAAACTTAAAAAAACTAAGAAAATTTTCTAAACACATTTTTTGGGTTGACTTTCCAGGTTAGGAAATCCTAAACCAAATCCTGAGCCAAATCTTGAACCTATTGATTATGTCAGGAAAAAAAAATATCCATTTAGAAAGGATATTCGTTACTTGTATTATTTACAATACATACTATTATATAATATGTATTATATACTATATTATATACTATATACTACATATATTTTATATAGTATATATATTAAATATTAAATATTATATTAATATTATGTAATATATATTATATAATATATTTAATACATAGTATATATTACACACTACATAGTATATACTATATATTTATTGATGTTCGACCAATTCACAAGAGAGAGAGAGGGAGTAGGAGGGACTTGAGAGACCTGACAAGGATGGGGAGAGAGAGAGAGAGATAGTTGAGAGGGAGAGAGGGAGAGAGAAAGAGAGTTGAGAGGGATGGGAGAGAGGGACTTGAGAGGGAGAGAGCGAGCGAGAAAGACTTGAGAGGGAGAGAGGGAGGGAGCAAGGGAGAGAGACTTGAGAGGGAGAGAGGGAGGGAGCAAGGGAGAGAGTCTTGAGAGGGGGAGGGAGAGGGAGGGAGAGAGTCCAAGAGAGAGAGAAAGAGAGAAAGACCTAAGAGGGAGAGAGAGAGAGGGGGCCTGAGAGTGAGAGAGAGAGATAGAAAGAGAGAAATACCTAAGAGGGAGAGAGGGAGAGAGGGAGAGAGAATTAAGAGGGAGAGTGGGAGGCAAAGAGGGAGAGAGAGAGAGACTTGAGAGAGAGAGAGACTTGAGAGGGAGAGAGAGAGAGAGACTTGAGATGGAGAGAGAGGGAGATAGAGTCTTGAGAGGGAGGGAGAGAGAGAGACTTGAGAGGGAGAGGAAGGGTATGTGTGGGATCATGATGGGCCAAAAGTGGTGATATGATGGGTATGTGTAGGGTATGTGGTTGGCGACTATTTTTTTACCCAAAATTGATGAAACAAAAAGGGTTTTTAAAAGGATACTCTCAGATTTTCACCAATATAAATTATGCTTTACTTTAAATTTAATAAATAATTATTATTCATTTTCTATTTGAATTATGACTAAAGTCTTGATTGATAGGCTAATTGAAAAATATCTATAGCTTTCAAAAGGTATCACATTTTTTAATCGAAAACATCGTCACATTCTATGCTTCACATAATAGAGGATTAAAAAATAAAATTGAATTTCATGAAGCTTTGACCAAGTTAAGGTGGTCAGAAATATGATTTTTATATTTTTTAAAAGTTGTAATAAAAAATCATAATTAATTATTTACTTGGAAAAAAATGACAAAAAAATATGCATCACATCGGGACATGAGTCCTCTAATTATATCTAAAATCTTATAATTTTTTTTATCATTTTATTTTGGTTAGGGTGGTCAAACAGACTCCTACTTATTTTTCCCTAAAATTTAAGTGCTACTGCATTGAAATTTCAAATTTTCACCAAATAGATTTTTTTTTCTTAAAATAAACCTAGTAGTTTAGAAACTACATTCAATTTGCTACAGATTCTATTCTTACACATTTTGAAATAATATAGATAACTTATTCAAATATTTACATAAAGTTTCCTAACTCGATTTTTCTGAATTATTTGCCACTTAAGGGCCTATTTTTTCCATGATGATCCTGCACATACTTAGAAGCTTTGAGAGAGAGAGAGAGAGGGGGGGGGGAGGGAACTGAGAGTGAGAGAAAGAGGGAGGGAGAGAGGGAGAGAGGGAGAGAGGGAGAGAGGGAGAGACCTGAGAGAGAGGGAGAGAGAGGGAGAGTTGAGAGGAAGAGTGTTTTCCCATGTTGGGACCCTCTAGAATAATAAGCGATACAACCATCAAACAAAACCATTACAACTCAATTAAATATTCACGCCATTAAAACCTTCAAGCTTAATAACATGTCATTAGATCCTTCATGTAAAAGGTATAAAATCATCATGAATAAGAATCACTATCTTTCAACCATGATACATAAACAAGAACATTATGTACACCATAGGGGTTTGATGCAACCTTCAAACCAAATTCTTACAAGGCAACAAGATACATGATCATTAGATTGTTTATGAAAAATCTATATAATAATCATGATCGACAAATAAGACATCACTCAACCATGATGCGTGAATAAACACTATATATGCACACTATATATGAACAAAAACTAAATTAATAGGTTATTTAATATTTATTACTAAATTTTTGTTTCATCATTATACTATTATATTCATAAATTCAACACTAAAAGTATCTATCCAACCAAATTATTTATAAAATATCCATCCAATGAAATTCTTTATAAAATATCCATCCAAGGTCAAATTCTTTATAAAAATAAGATCATTTTCTTAATAAAGTTTTGCGGCTCTCTGTTGCATCTCTTCATTTCTTTGTGTTTTCCTTTTTAGAATGGGACTGTCTCCTCTCCCCTAGCCATCATTGATGCTCATCTAAGTACACTTCCTTGGACCTAACCGCATCAACAATATTTTGCATATTTGATGCAAAACACCTCAATAATGGGTGAACACATTCTTCATTCTGAATAGCATTAACTTGATCCTGAATGGTTCTAACATTCACATCAATTTGTTCTCAAAATCGAGCACCATGTGATGTAGGCGGTGGAGGTGGGGGTTACAAGGTGGAGTGGGTGGAGTTGGAATGGGTGGAGCTGGAGGGCATGGATCAATACTTTAGATATAAGTGAACTTGCATTAAATTTGTAATTTCAAAATGTAAGATACATGATTAAAAATCCCCTTAAACCATTCAATATAAATGACTTAATCAACAATACAAATGAAAAAATGTGTAAAGCTCATTTATGTCTAAGGCATGTAAATAAAAAACAAATAATTCTTAAAGTGATGTGAAATCTCATTTAAAAATACATAAAAATTTTACCTTGTTGCAATTTGGAAGTGTTAAGCTCCAAATTGATTCAACAAAGGTGGAAGTGTTAAGCTCCAGATTTCCAATACTTAGTGAATCTAGATACATAGTCTGTAATGGGTAAACAAAACTTGTCCCAATAGCCATAGGGAAATGGGAATACTTAATGGGTAATAATTGATGGGCTATGTAGGAGGCTTTCATACAATATGATAGCCTCCTTCATAGCCCATCGATTATTATCCATTAACTTCACTCATTTCCCTATGCTTGTTAGGAAATTTTTTGCTTGGCCAGTACTAACTATGGATTCAAATTCACTAATTATTGGAAATTTAGAGCACAATACTTCCAACAAGGGTCCCTTCTATTTTGAGAGCTGAGGAGAGTCAAGAATTAAAAAATTAAAAAGAAAATTGTCCAGCAACGAAATACTAACTTAAGAATAAGCAACAAAGCAAGAATTTAAGAAACACGGGAATAAGTGATAAAGAAGAAGGAAAAATAGCAAGAATGTAAAACAATTTAAATAAATGAAAAAAGGGGGTAATGAAGGTTCAATTTTTTTGTTTGATATTTTTTTTTGTTTTCCACTAACCAAGGTTTCAATTTTTTTGTAGGTTTAGATAGAAATGAAAAAATTCAACAAAACTACAAAAAATGCAAAAAGAACCCTAAATTAATCACTAATTAATAGAAAAAATAGAAAAAATGCAAAAAACACATACTTAGAACACGTCGGAGGTCGTTGTGCACGATGGAGGTCGCTGCTCAACTAGTAGCATCATGAAAATGAGGTAGGGTTTGGGTTATAAAGTCCTCAACGAAACAGATATCCATTTGCTATATAATAAATTTATTATATATAAATATACAATAATATATTTCATTTATACTATATATTATATAATATATAATTTTAATAGTATATATTATATATAATATATACTATAATATATATATATATATATATATATAATTTATATTTGGGTATGTGTAGGGTATGTGGCTGGTGACTTTTTTTTACCCATAATTGATGAAACAAAAAGGTTTTTTAAAGGAGATTCTTAGCTTTCCACCAATATAAATTATGCTTTACTTTGAATTTAATAAATAATTATTATTCATTTTCTATTTGAATTACGACTAAAGTCCTGATTAATAGGTTGATTGAAAAAGCATCTATAGCTTTCAATCGGTATCACATTTTTTGAATCCACAACATGTGTCACATTCTATGGTTCACATAGTATAGGATTGAAAAAAAATGAATTTCATGAAGTTTTGACCAAGTTAAGGTGTTTAGGCATACGAGCTTTTATATTTTTTAAAAGCTGTAATAAAAAATCATAATTAATTATTTACTTAAAAAAAAATTACAAAAAAATATGCATCACATTAGGACATGAGTCCTCTACTATATCTAAAATCTTATAAAAAAAATAGTATCATTTTATTGTAGTTAGGATGTTCAGACAGACACCTACTTCTTATTTTTTCACTAAAATTTAAGTACTACTACATTGAAATTTCAAAATTTCACCAAATAGATTTAAAAAAAATTAAAAAATCTAGTAGTTTAGAAACTAAATTCAATTTTCCATAGATTCTATTCTTACATATTTTTGAAATAATATAGATAACTTATTCTAATTTTTTCGCCACTTAAGGGCTTGTTTTTTCCATAATGATCTTGCACATACCCATTCTATCTATTGTATATATATTAAATATATTATATAATATATTTAATACATAGTCTCCCTTTGAAGTCTCCATCTCCTTCTCAGATCTTTAATATATATATTTAATCATTATATATTAAAGAGATGGAGAGAGAGAAAGACCTGAAAGGGAGGGAGAGCAAAAGACCTAAGAGGGAGAGAGGGAGAGGGAGAGGGAGAGATGGAAAGACCTGAGAGGGAGACAAGGAGAGTGGGAGAGAGGGAGAGTGGGAAACTGAGAGGGAGAGTGAGAGAGAGAGAGAAAGGGAGAGTGGGAGAGAGAGGGAGGGAGAGAGGGAGAGAGAGAGGGAGAGAGAGAGGGAAAGAGACCTAAGATGGAAGTGAGAGAGAGAGGGAGAGAGAGGGAGAGTGGGAGGAGGGAGGGGGAGAGAGGGAGGGAGAGGGAGAGAGAGAGAGGGAGAGGAGAGGGGGAGTGGGAGAAAGGAGAGTGGGGAGAGGGAGAGAGGGAAGAAGAGGTGGGAAGGAGGGAGAGAGTGTGTGTGAGAGGGAGAGAGTGTGTGTGAGAGAGAGAGAGGGGAAAAGAGAGAGAGGAAGACTTGAGAGAGAGAGAGAGTTAGTGGTAGAGAGGGAGGGAGAGAGGAGGTGGAGAGAGAGAGGAGGAGAGAGGGAGGAGGGGAAAAGAGAGGGAGAGAGTGGGAGAGATGAGAGAGAGAGAGAGGAGAGGGAAGAGAGAGAGGAGAGGGGAGAGGGGAGAGAGGAAAAGACTTAGGAGGAGGCAAGGAGAGAGGAGAGAGAGAGAGTGGGAGAGAGAGAGGGAGTAAGCTGAGAGAGGAAGGACACAGAGAGGGAGAGAGAGAGGAAGAGAGGGAGAGAGAGAGAGGGAGAGGGAGAGTGGGAGAGAGAGATGGGGAGAGTGGGAAAGGGGGAGACATGGAGAGTGGGATAATATATATTATATATTTAATATATTATACATTAATATTATATATATTAATATATTAATATATCAAATAATAATTCTTAAAACTCAAGTAAACGAATATTTGTTATAAACGGATATCCGTTTTCTTTGTTATAGGGTATACACTTGCATGAGCAACAATATACATCACTATATAATATAAATTAATATATATTATATATGAATATAATACTAATATATAATATAAATTTATATATATTATATATTAATATAATATTAATATATAATATATAAATATATAATAAATTAATATGATATTAATATATATTATATATTAATATGTAATATATATTAATTATATATAGTATATAATATATAAATATATATAACAAATTAATATAATATTAATATATATTATATATTAATATATAATATTTAATATATAAATATATATAATAAATTAATATGGTATTGAACCATAGATTTTTGGGTATGGGATTTATAGGCTACTCTTGCACTCTGAGGATGTTTCACCTAAAAGGAGAGATAAACCCCACACAAAAATCTAGGTGGTTCACTCAAATTAAGATGTGTATGATGTTATTAAGGCTAAATGAGATGATCTAAATGCAACAAAGCTAAGTAATTGACTGATTATGAATGCAAAACCTAAGAAATATGCAATGTTTGAATACACAATGTGTTATGCAAGTATGAACTAAATACGAACAAATGCAATACAAAAAAGAAGGCTAAATCAGAGTGCACCTGGGTAGAGAATGAAGAATCTGGAGTGTCTTGAATGCTGAAAGAAATCACTAAAAATCACTAGTGAGACTCATTCTCCATTGATGGTGAACTAGTCCTACTTCTGATGAAAACTTTTGAGAACAAGTTTCTGAGTGTCGAGATCCAGAATCTAACAAAATCTAACTTTCCAGCCTTAAGGTGGGAATCATTTTCCATTGATGGTGAATCAGTTCTCTCCCAAAATTTTGTGAAATTAGGGACCAATTCTGTAGCACCAAATCTGAGAATGTTTGCTTGTCAGGTTGACGAAGTCAAATATGCAGAAAACAAATTGTAGGTTGTCTCCAAGCTTGAAATAGGAAGTAGTTGAATTAAAACACTTTTTTGACTTCTTATCCACTTTTCAACACCTAAATACTTGATAAATATGGATACACAAGTCTACAAACATA
Source organism: Sequoia sempervirens (assembly GCA_007258455.2). Classification (NCBI taxonomy): domain Eukaryota; kingdom Viridiplantae; phylum Streptophyta; class Pinopsida; order Cupressales; family Cupressaceae; genus Sequoia; species Sequoia sempervirens. The sequence continues at coordinate 21,447 of VDFB02074447.1, forward strand.
CATGCAAAAGGGGCAAAAATGGTTAAGGGTTAGGGTATAGGGATTTTCCTTGGTCAAATCCCACTTTGGTAATCAAACCCTTAATGGAATAATGAAATGAACAAGGAAAGATGAATAAACAACATGTAAATGTCCTAAACTCACCAACCTTGTTGAAGAAATCTGAAGATATATCAATGGTTTCTCTTGATACTTTATTGATGCTTGATTATATGATGCAAAGTGCTTTGAATGGATGATTGATGAATGCAAGTGAACTTGATATTGGGAGATGTAAAATGAGGAGAAAATCACTTATTTATACACACTTGTGCCTTAGTAACCTAATGATACCTCATCACAGGCTAACATAAGGTAATTTTGAATAAAAACCTAAAAGAAAATTTGAAATATTTTGAATTTGGAGCCAAGAGGGACTCATTTTCCACCCATGGAAAATGGGTCCCACCTTGGACTTGAAAGTGTGTGTCAGGAATTATCTTGCATTTGATGATGTTTGTCAGGTTTACATTCAAAAACACACTTAATTAAGCCTTATGAGTGCATAAAGGGGTCAAATAAAGCATAAGAAAGGTGTAAATAGTGAAATTGAGCCTAGAAAAGTGTGAAATCTTGATACAAGACTTTGCAACACTTCAAAATGGGACTTGATGATGAAATAAAGTGATTTTTAGGTGAATTATGAATAGAGTCTAGAAAAGTGTAGAATTTTTTTACAACACTTCACAACACCTTCACAAGACCTCATAATTTGAATCTTAAGGACCTAATGTGAATGTTAAAATCACATTACAACATTAAATCAAAGTAAAATAGACCAAACATCAAGAGGAAAGGCCTAAAAGACCATGAAAATGTCCTGGGGCCATATTTCTATGGCACAAGTATATTTTTATATAGATATATATATATTATGACATATAATAACTCATAACACTAAAGTAAATAGATATCTATTATAAATGGATGTTTGTTTCATTTTTTAAGGATTGTAAAGGTAGAATTGCACAAACAATGGTGGACATTTCAAGTGGAAAACATAACGGATATTCATTTCAAAACAGATATCTGTTTTGTTAGTTATATAAAAAAATGGGACCCTTTTGAGTATTTCAACGGTCCCTACATTCTTTCTTTTGTGAAATTCTCATGCTTTCTATCTGCATCAAACAAAATTATGCTTTTGAAAGATTCTCTAACACCTTTTTTACAACTACAATCATTTGTGTGTGTTTTTTTGTTTCTCCAATGGGGAGCAACAGTCATCGTAAGAGAAAAGGTAAAATAAAACTAACAACAAATGAAATTGAAGCATATAGAGAAAAAGATAAAGAAAGTCATAGGAAAAGAAGACAAGGTATGAAAAATATTCAAATTGAAGCTTCTTTTGCACTGATAAATATTAATTCAAGTGAAGATGAAATATAAATTGAAAATATTGAACATGTTGAAAATATTGAAAATAGTGAGAATGAAAATGTTAATAACATTGAACTTGAAAATGAAAATGTTGATAACATTGAAAATGTTGAAAATGAACCTTATGTAACACCTAATTACAAGAGAACCCCTAAATGGTTGGCCAAGTCAAAATTGGTGAATTATTCACACTAAACAGGGTATCCAAATCACTCCTATTTTATGAACTATTAGTCCAATGCATGTCCATTCGCCAATGATTTTTTTATGAGGCATATTTAAGCAACAAATTCGCCATAACAAACTACGTGTTTCAAATGGACTGACTAATATTTTCATTTGGAATTGTGGAAGCATGTAATAAAACACCTACATATTCGCCAATACTATTAAAACAACATTATATCAGGACCCATTTCGCCAATGAAAATTTACAAATAGTTGCTTTTGAAGACCCATTTCACCAATTAAAATTTATAAATAGTTGCTTATGAGGACCTATTTCGCCAATAAAATTAAAAAATAATTATATTTGAGGACACATTTCGCCTTGAAAATTACAACGTATTGTTGTATAAGCACATGGGATTCACCAAAATTTTAATATAGCATTTAAAAATCCCACAAAATTTGCCAAATATGGATTGATATGAATACAATCAAAACTCTCATTTATTCTTACACATTTTTTTTAGTTCTGAGGTTCTACTTCTCAATTTGGAAGTCATTGAAAGCCGAAAACATAGAATTAAAGGTGAGTGATCATTTCTTCATAGTGTTATTAGTTATAATAACAAGATTTCTTTATCTCTTTTCCATTCTTACTTCAGTCTTAAAGATGATATTGAGTAGGGAATGTGATCTATATTCTATGTCCTTAAACAAGAAGACATTTTTTTCTAGCTTTTATTCAAAGTAAGAGATCAATATGTCGAGTAGCAAGGGTGAGACTCCTAATCCTCAAGGTAGTGAAGAAAATGGGAGGCCATCAAAATGCCCAAAACATAGAGTTACCATACAGTCTTACTTTGGAATTGGAAAAGCTTCTAATCCATCAAATCAAGATGGAGCTACATCATCAACTCTTCCACTAAATATTAATGAAGAAGGAATTCACAATACCTCACCACCACTGGAAGGTCAAGGTAAGATTGTCATTGAGTTAAATCCAAATGTATCAAATGAGGATGGAAATACCGCATAAGATGTTCCAAGGGATACCCTAGTTAGCCAAAATGAGATAATTGACTTGGATGAGGATGATTTTGGTAGCAAGAAAAGAAAAAACAAATAAAAAATAGGGCACTAGTGGGAAATGACAAGGAAGTTTTAACTTGGTTGGTTGTCAAAGTACCAATTCGTTGTACTAGTGGGGAAAGCAAACAATATTGAAAGTGAAACATTGGCCAAATGTACAATTTTTAGTTAGAAATGTGGAAGAGACAAGACATTGCAGGTAAATATTGACACTTTAAAAAAGCATATCCGTAAAGTTTATGAAAAACATATCATAGAAGGAAAGGAACTCGTACGATGGAAACCAAAGGAAGAATTTTCATGTTAGGTATGCCTTGGAATATGAAGAGCATGACCAAAGAATTTCAAAGCTTGCTGCATGTAAAGGTATGCTTGAGGCTCAATTTGGTAAAGCAATGGAAGCAAAAAATCTATCAAAAACTATTCAGATGAGTTGTTTTTCATATTTTGTCTAGAGGGTATCCTATAATAGAGTACCTAGAATATTCTAGTTTATTATCTTATTTTTGTGTTCCTCACTATCCCTTCTCACATTGGTCAGTAAATGTTGGATGGGAATGGGAAAACTATCTTGCTACAGTGGAAAAGGGGGATTTAAAGGAGAAAGTAAAAGATTCAAATTTCATTGCATTATCTATAGATGAAGTTACTGCGGTAAACAATACTTCTTGGGCTTGTATGCATTTGTATACTATAGAATGGCATGTTCACCAAGCTTATCTTCTCTGTGTTCATAAAATGAAGGACAATTCAACATCACAAAATCTATTTGAACTAGTCAGGAAATCTTTCAATGAAATTGCAAGTATAGATGAGTTGACAATTTCCAAAAATTTGGTGTGTGTAGGAGCTGATGGAGCTACAGTGATGCAAGGTCAAAGGAGCAGTGTTTGCACAAAGTTACAAACTACTTGTGCACCATACATGCTTGGAATTCACTACATGGACCACATAATGAATTTAGCATTCAAAATTGTAAGCAAGTTTCCTACAATATCAGAAGTTGAAAATCTAGTTCGCAAAATCCATGCATACTTCTGCCGAAGTCTGAAACGTTTCACAAGATTTCAAAAAAATTCCAAGGGAATAACACTAGGAAACAAGCTTCTCAAGGATGTTGATAACAGATGGATCTCCTTGCATGGACTAGCACAACGAGTTCTTTCAGAATATCAATCCTTGATTGAAGTGATGTACGAGCATCGAAACACAATAGACAAAGCTCACAACCTCTTACATAGGTTAAGTGATATAGAGACACTCTTGGATTAAGCTAGTCTTCTCCCCATGCTGGATGTGATGAACAATCTTGTGAAGAAATCCCAAGACATAACTATGTATATTTATCAATATTCCAATCTACATAAACATGCATGCTTGGCCCTCAATCATCTATATCTAGATCTAACACAAGAAGGCCCAAATTATTTCATGTGGTAGAAAATTACTGATTTGAATAATCCTGATAATTATTTATAGTTTAATGAAAGTGGGAGCTTATGTATCTATGTATGTGGATATGAGATACCACTGTACCTTGTAAGACAGCCAGGCGCTCTAGTAGAGAAGTAGTTGTTAATGAGGAAGATTTTAACAACACTGTTAAATCTGTTAATGATAATTTGAAGGAAATTACAAAATCTCTTTCCTTAGAGATTCATGAAAGATTCCCTTGACATGAAATAATTGAAGCCATGGGTAT
>VDFB02074448.1:0-46792 GCA_007258455.2 Sequoia sempervirens
GATTCTGTAGAGAAAAGTTGAGCAGCGAATCGTATTCACCTGGTAAAGAATACCTTTGAACTGTCCAGTTCTTCACCCCGCCTCCGCTCAGACATGAGATGAGTGATTGGGCATTTGCATCCTGTGATGCATATGCGAAGCCTATCACCCCATTTCCACCTCCCAAACTCGCCACCGAAAACAATACAAACAAACTAAAGAGCGCCATGGTAATGCTATGCTTGAAGCTGATCAGTTCAGTTTATCCAATGCAGCCCCTCCTTATTTATAACGTTTTGGACGACTTAGGGTTGGCAGGAAACGAGAGGCCCACTGATATTTTCTGCCGATACGCTCGGAAATCCGCGAGAGATTTAATCAGAACCGATCACGCGTCTTCGCCAACGTTTTTCTCTTTTCACGCGCCCTCAACTCAAGCATTGAATATAAAACTATGGACGTTCCCTCATTGGATGCTCTTTTCCTTCGCTTTTAAAGCTCTCTCCTCTATAACCTAATCATTTCCTATATTACCCTCTTGTTGGCAAAATCTTTGAATGCCAAATGTGTCCTCCTATATAAAATAGACACCTTCCTACCTATAATCATTTAATTTATGATACAAGCTAATTTATATTTATGAGGATACATATTTTAAATAAGTTTACATAAAAAAAAATTAATATGAATTTAATCATTTCAAATAGATCTTTTAATTCGTAAAAAAAATTAGACAATTTTTTATCATTATTATAGTTCAAATACGATACAATTTAATCTTTATTAATAGTTTTTATAGATAGTTTAAATACATCTACTTGAAAGTTAAGATATCTATGTACAAAAATTAATGTAGGAGTCTCAAGATATTTTTGTCAAAGTATCATGTAGATATGTATTTAAGATATCAGTGTCATTTTATTTACTTAATAAACATGTACAAAATAAGAAAGTAGGACATAAAATTATTTTATTTATTTAGAACTTTATTTAAGACACTATAAGTAAATCATAGAGTTATTTTAACAATAAAAAATATTCTATTTTACTACATATACATAGACATAAATTTTAATTTGGAGATTTTTTATTTTTCAATAGTAAATGAGAACTATTTGTTACATATCTTAATGTAAAGTAAAATACACTTTCCTTATGCTTACTCTAGGCTAATCCAAAAAAATGCATACATATAATCACAATTAATCTAGACTAATTAATTAAGTGAGATAAAAATGATATTAAAATAATTTGTACAAGTAGTTGAATAAGAGATATGTAAATAGAAACAAGTATACTTACCTCTATAATATATGCATGCATAAAGACATATGATGACTTGGATTTGATATGCCTCATAATCAAGAGTAGTGACTATCAAGCTACTTATAAACTTAAAACCATAATAATCTCTTGACATTGTTTAGGGATGAGTCTAGAGAACAAGGTTGAATCTATGACCACAAAATTCTTGTAGCCATGAACTTGCATTGTGTGATATGCACACTTGTATTCTTCACACCATCTAATGTGTTGTAACTTATTTTTTGTTTCCCAATATATGTTTCCTATGTTGGCATCCATCCCTATTTTTGTATATTTTTCCTTCCTTTTTTCTTGTTCACCCTATGTCAATTATCAATCTAATATGTTTTCTATTTATTCCAAGCTTTTATCTCAATGATCATTCATGTCATATTATTTTTGTATTCATCTAGAAGTATGTGTGTGTGCATTAGTCTCATATGATTAACAATGGCCAATACAACTAGTCTCCATTATATTAGATAAATTATTCTTAAGGCTTTTTTTCTACCCAACTTATGGCACCTTTCCTCTATTCCATTTTATGGTGCTATGTGTAGATATTATGTCTTCATTTATTCAATTTTTAATTATATTCATGGTGTCCAACAAGTGAATACCTAAATCCTAAATTTATAACTCATGTTGAATTCTAATTTACATTTTCTAGTGTGATCATAATTCATATTATTTGTCTACCATACTATCCCATGGATATTTTCTATTTGGTTGATAATCACTTATTGTCAAAAACCCAAACAAATTGATTTACATATTTTAATCTTTTATTTCTTTACTATACAATCCCTAATAGTCAACACAAAAATTTTACTAGTAGGTAGTTGTTGGCCTCTACTTATCAGTTTCCCATAATTCTTGTAATCTCCACCTTTGATTCCACCCTTTCTGTAATTGACATCTATCATCTAATTCACCTCACCCTACCAAATCATACCTTCATATTGTGAATACATAGTTGGAAAAATATCAAACATGCAACTCTATTTACCTATTTTATGTTATCTATTGAACTCTATTGATTTCCTTTGCACCATTGGATCACACACTACTTATTCAAGATTTACACTTTGTTGTTGGTTCAACCTTACCCATGTTTATAGGTGGTGATTATCTTATGTGTAGATATATCTTATTCAACCACATGTCCCATGGTGGTAGCATGGATCTATAGGGTGATTATGGACAATTTACTCCTATCTAATTATCTCTATGAACATTAGATGGTCATCACCATGTTCTTATATTTATCTATTTTTTCTCTCAACTGAGGTTTACTTACTAGAAATTTGTTACTAGGAACATATTACATCTAGCTACAGTAAGTCTAAAATTATATAGATGTGGCTTATCCTATATTTGGTGATAAGTCATCTTTACATGGTAGCATAATGGTAAGACTAAAAAACTCTAAACACAATAGAATTAAATTTTATATTATGGTTGACATGTGGCATCTCTTTGGTGAGTGTGGTGGGTCCAAAATCTTTCACAAATTCATCACTTATTTTAAGTGTCACAAATATTGTTTTCATTAGTAAATGATTAATGCACTCCTTAAGGCTAATCCAAATGAAATGGTATCTACTTTGAGTTACAGTTTCTATTCATGGCATGTGTAGGCCATGCATGTGGTTGGCTATGATTATGTCAGAGTTCAAAAAAAAAACTTTTCTCACTCATGAATATTTTAATAGTGTTCTCATCATATTTAGAGTTTATTATCTCATGCACTAAAAGAAAATATTCCAGAGAGCTTACTAACTAGTTGTTCAATTCAATGCCTATGTTCTTGTGACTTATGGATATCCCCATATCCTTGGTGGTTGACTATGCATATTTTAGGTCATATGTCTACAATTCATGTCATGCCTTAGCTTGCCCAATTTTGGGACCTTTTTCATAATTGTTGGTAGTGATAAATATCTCACAACCACACATACATGTATTTCATTTTGAATGACATGACAATGCATGTGATCTAAGTGGTTGTAATTTATGCATTAGGTACTCTAAATATATTTTTAATGTTTCTTTATCTTCCATGCTAACTTGGCCATTACTTTATGAAGTTTTATTTCATCATCAATGGATCTAATCCAAGCATCCCCTTGTATGAAATGATAAATCTACAATAAATGCATTTATAAGTTTAAAAATTTTATTTTTTCTCACTTTCATAAATTTATTTCTTAAGTTGTATGTATGCAAGATGATGTTACTCCTCCATACTATACTTCTTTCTATGTTCAAGAAATACAAAGTTTGTTATACATTGAAAATGTCATGTAGATGGATATTTAAGGTTTTAAATAAACTTTGTATGACATCCCACACTCCTCTAATTCTACAAAAAAGAAACTTTTATGACTTACATAGATGAAGAAACTTTTATTCACTTTTCTTGTTATATTTCTTTGTAGAATAAAGGTAGATTTTTATTTTCATGAAAGTGTATTTTTTATCTAATATGGTGTGTTGATCAAGAAAAGTGATTGGGGAGGTTGGCCAATGTTCTATAAAGCTATTTTGATTGATCTCTTATAGTTATCAAATTGAATATAAATTGAATGCTATATACATAAAGATGTAATATGTTTTAAGTGTTGGTCCTTGAACTAATTTATGTTGATATATGTGTCTAGGTATAATCCAGAGCATCAAGTGATGAAAGTCAATATTTTTAGGGGCTAAAAAATATTATGTAAATCATGGGAAGGGATAATTTAAGAATAAAATCTTCTATAATTAAATGTCTCTCTAATAGTTTGTAACTTTTTAGGAGAACCATTGACCCTAGGTAATGGTTATCTCTTGCCATATTTGTTAGCCTCATGTAATAAGAGGTAGATTAGTGTGTAAAAAAGCTCTAATGCATTGAACATTATTTTCTTAAATGGTATTTTATTTTTGCACATGGGTTATTTCAATTTTTGGATAGATCATGTGATACATGTTCAATTCTAATTGTTGTTCTTTTGATGATTTTATATTGTTAAATAACCTCCCCAAATTCTCAAAACTTATTTGAGTGTCAAGACACAAAGAGATAACAAAGAAAAGGGGAAAGTATAATTTGTTTACATTATTTTCATAGGTTTCTAAATCTTCCTCAAAATCCAATGAGGTTCTCAAAACCATCCCAAATACCAACAAGAATGAATGAAATAAATGAAGAAAGAAAATAAGTATGAAGTAAGTAAAAAATTAAATTTCCAATAAAAATAAAAGTTTTTGAAACCTCTTTTGGAGACTAACAAGGATATCACAACCATGTCAAAATTTGACAAGGTTCTCAAAATAGGTTCTATCACTGGAACAATTTTTTCCAATAGGAGATAATAACAATTGGTAGGAAATTAAAAATTTGCATGGAGAGGAGAGCGGGAGTGTGTGCGCAAGGAGGGATTTCAAATTCTTCTGTCGGTGAGGAGGACTCAGAGGAGGGCGATGGAGACCTAGGAGGAGGCATAGGTGGCTTGGATCTATTCTGGGCTGGCCTTAAGCTGTGGATTGTGGCTAAGGTCATGGGATCTGGAAGGGCGCTAATTGGTGGGGCAGATTTCAAGGTTTTTTGGCGGTGGTGGAGGGGTCTTCAGGGTCCCCGTTGGGGTTGGAGTTGAGATTAGATCAAATGGAGATGTTGGTGGCTGGCTTCTGGTTTCAGCCGTTTCTTTGCTAGAGGGCTTCTGTGGAGCTTGTGGCTCCCGGTGGGTTCTGTCTTGGGCTGCTGCTAGAAACGTTATTTCTAAGGGTATGGTTTTCTCTTGGGTGAACACTGTGAGGATTCAGTTATTGTTTGGAGAGCCACGGTGCTTTCTTGAGTCAAATCTTGTGGTTGTAGCCGCTAGGCTGGCTTTCTCTAATGCTTGTTTCCTCTCGTTACCCTTGATGGTGCCTCTTTCCCCTAGTTACGTTTTCTTGCTGGTGTCAAATGGCTGCTCTGGCCGGAGAGGCTCCAGATTTTCTATTGACTTTAGCCCTGCAAAGCTTGGTGATGCTGCCTCTTGTTCTCTTGCAGGCTTCTTGTTTCCTATGGAGGCTATGAGTATTTCTTGGCTGGAGGTTTCTCTCCAGCTTTATTTGTGTAGGGGTTTGAATGTTTATTGGTTGCTCTTTTTGAACCCTTGCTTATTTTGTTCAATGGCCTCCCCTATTGTTTTGGAAGAGATATGGTTATGGGAGCTGATTTTCAAGACCCCAGTGTTTTTCAATGATTTTATGTTGATCAGGGTTATTGTAGTCCTTCCTTTACTATTTGTTCGAAAGTCTTCTATAGAGGTGAGGATTTTTATTGATAGTAAAGATCATTGTTGTCAGCTTTTCTCTTTCTCTGCTATTAGTCCTATGGAGGTGGATTCTTCTTCTATTGAGGTGGAGAAGGTGTGTAGGGGAGAGGCAATTTGTTGGTGTTGGGGGTGGTATTCTTTCTATCTTCATTCCTTTTCTTCTTTAGCTCGTTCTATTGAGGTGAATGCCTCTTCTATCGAGGTGGAGAGGGGTTGCTTGGGCGAAGAGATGTGTTGGTGTAAGAATGCTCCTAATACTGAGATGGTGAAGGGATGCAAGGAAGAAGTTGATTGTAGTTCTTGGGAGCAGTTTGTTGCTCTAAGTTGCTTGGCTCGTGGCTGCCTAAAGGTGGAGACCTTCATTCTTGGTTATGGGATCCATGTAAAACCCATGTTTCAGGTTAAGGGATCCTCTCAAAACCCTTATATGGTTGAGGGAGTCTTGCGCAATAGCGGTGACCTTTCCTATAGAGGTGGAAAGGGTGTTTTGTTGGGCTTAAAAACTTCTATTGTTGGGGCTTTGTTCCTGCCAATGGGATGTAGTGGGTTGTTGGTCTCGTCAAAACCAACTAGTTCAAGATTCATGTAAGGTCTTAGTTCTTTTTTTGGTAGCCTGTTGGCTTTTGTGGTTGCTGGCTTGTTGCTTCCCTGTTGCACTACTGGTTGATTTTTAATCTATCTTTTGGGCAGCTTGTTCTTCTTTATGTGGGTTTTGGGTCCCCTCAAAACCTGATGGTTTCAGGTCCACTCAAAACCTATTGTAAATGGTTTTGGGTCCATTCAAAACATGTTTAATATCCTTTTATCAAAAATAAGTGGTAAGAAATTCAACCAAGTCAAAAGTGCTTAAAAAAATTCAAAGGTTTTCAAACTTCTATCAACTTTTGAAAAGGTTGTCACAACCTTTTTGGACTCTGATGAGGTTGTCAAAAGTGCTTTGATTTATTATTGGTTCTATTTTTTCTTCTAAGTGCCAAAGTGCTCAAGGATGTAAAGAATTGATAAATAGCTTTTGTTAATCAGAAAAGAGAAAGAAATGAAAGTTAATTTTTTATTTCATAAAGGTTATGGAACTTTTGTTGGATAATAACAAGTTTCTTTCAACCTCATCAAAAATTGACAAGGTTCTTAGAACCCGTTCTAACTATAATGCAAAGTTTTTATGTAGACAAGAGAACCAAAAGGAGGCAAATGATGGTCAAGTTAAAAGGTACAACAAAAAATATTTACCAAAATAGGAGTGAGAAAGAGAAAATTAATATTGTTGGAAATTCTTAGAGGTTACAAAACCTCTATTAGTTGTTGGCAAGGTTGTCACAACCTTGTCAAATCCTAATGTAAGGTTCTTACAACTAATTTATCCATTGACACTAACTATAAAAGAGTAAGAAATACCACTCTCGATGATGTTATTTTCATGCCAAGGTATTCTTTCTTCCACCTACCACTTTGAAATGCCATTATTAATCCTACTACATTCAACAATCCCCAAATTTTTCAAAGTCCCAAAAATCATTTTTTTTTAATCAACCTTGCTTTATTCAATGTTATGGATATCCCATTTTGAAAATGGCATTCCCTAGGCCATAGTTTTAGTGGATTTCTTGGATAAATTTGATCTAATGATAGATCATAATGTGGAATTTTTCTTATGCCTAATTTGATCTAATGATAGATCATAATTGTAGATATGCCTAATTTCTCTATATGAGGTGGTGACTAGGGCTTTTATTTTTCCCAACACATTTTCTCATAGTTTCTAACATCTCCCTTCTAGAATAAAAGTTCTACAACACTCATTTATAAAAAGGTTCCTCTTTAATTTCTCTCTAGAGACTTGCATCCTCTACATTTCTTTATGATTGTAAATAGGTTCCATGCTTTTGAATCAATAAAATATTCTTGTTTTCACTTCCTCTTAATTTTTGTATGTTGTGTACGATTTCTTCTTACAATTCATACATGAATTATTTTACTATATTTATATATACATATGCTATGTGTAAATGATTTATAAGAAATAGTTGTTGATTTATTTCCCTTCTATTATATATTTAATCTCATACCTCCATACCATTATTATGAGCTAATAAATGAAGATTTGTGTGAGTTTAGGCAGTTTTTTTCTTTTCTTTTCTTTTTTGTGAGGAAGAAGGAAACTCATTAAATCTTAGTGCATCACGTCTTTTATTTGTTTTCATTCTTCTCTCCTTTCTCTCTAGAAAATTAGTAGAATGTAGCCATCCTTCTTTGGAGGTTAGATCTCATATTCAATGGTCCCACAACATGATATCATTCACATTGTGTCACTAGAATGTTGAACAAGTTTCAACAAAGGGTACAAATTTTAGAATAACAAGTCCCTAGATAAACCCCTTAAGGGTTAAGTAACCTTGGGCTTTGGCCTCGAATTGATAAAATTAAATCTTTTGGTTGAAGGAAAGTGACTTATCACTTCCAAACCCATCTTCCAATTTCATGTATATGTCATACTAAGACCTCACACATTTCAGTGCATCCCTACAAGCCCTCTTGGGGAAGAGTGTACAAAATTAAAATTATTATCCCAATACTCACACATTTGTGAACATTTGTAGGGACCACCTACCCTTAGGGTATGTTGTAAAAGGAAGAGAAGAGGTGAATTGGATCCATATGTCACATCCTCATTGGAGAATGGAAGGTGGCATGGCACCAACTAGATATCCCTCTCTCAGAGACTTTGAAGGGGGTCCACTTTTTATTTTGGTTTTAATTTCTTTATTTCTTCTTTCTCTCTGATGGTTTTTGGAGAGTTTCTATAGAACTTGTTGTGAAAAAAGGATAAATAGCTTGGATTTAGAGTGAGATAAGCTTGGATCTTGAGGGAAAATCACTTATATTAGTCTTGGAGTAATTCCATTAAAGCCATTCATATTTCATGGATATCTTTGGGAGGTAGGATCTTGTCTCCTTAGAGGGTATGGATTTTTTCTTGTTTAGTTGTAGGTGTTGTATTGGATCTTTAAGTTGAGGTTAGTATTCTTATGTGATTATTTATTCATTGTGTTTGTATGGGATAGGTGTGGTGATTTTGTGGGGATGTGAGAGGTGAGAAAAATTCTACAGAAGAATATTTTTCTTCTTGGAGGAGTTCAATATGTATTTTCATTGGTTATTTGTTCTCCCAACTTCTAGTGAGTCTCATCTCCCTCTCTTAATGTTGAATATTATATAAAATTTTATTGTATATGTGTGTCTATGGGTAGACATTTTTTGTTTGGAAATTAATTTTGGAAGAATGGTTTTTTCTCTATGTATGTTGTGAAATATAGTTTTCAAAGGGACCTCCTAGCCTAGGTGTGCTCTTGTAAGAAAACCCAAAGGTTGGAAGGTGAGAAACTCCATTGACCTATTTATGAGAATAGTTTTTTTAGGTTTTGAAGACACATAATGAAGTGCTTCTTATCATTAGAATAATTATTTTTTGTCATATTCTATGTTTTAAAGTTGCATTAATCCCTTGATCTTTGGGAGGGGTTTGATGCTAGATTATGAAAATAAACCCTAACTGGGGTTTTTAAAAGTATTTTCATTCTTTAATTGTATATTTTTTTATATAACCATTTGTTGTTTAATGTTTCTTAACACACATAGGGTACCCTTTGTTACCTTCGATCCCATTGGCCATGGTGAATGTACTTGCACACTTGAAGCCACATGTCAACATATCCAATACATGATAGCCAAAGCAACTAAATCAAAAAAAAATGTTTAACATAAACTAGTCTTTGAAATCAATTAAGTGAAATATTAATATCAAAAAAATTATCCTTTCTTGTTGTAAGTAACCTATTCTATCAATTCACAATAAATCACTACAATGTTATAAAATAAATCACATGATCATCTAACTTAAATTTGTGTCTCATCAAATCCATGACATAAACACACTTATCCATTTTTGACATGACAATGAGATTAACAAGAGCATAGTAAATAGTGAAAACATTAACATGTATCTATAATCATCATGTATTATAATAATCAAAAAATTAACATAGTGTCAATGTCTATAATCATCCATAATAATCCAAAAAAAAAAATAGTATCAAAATGATCGAACCAAAACAATGAGATTAACAAGAGCATAGTAAATAGTGAAAACATTCACATGTATCTATAATCATCATGTATTATAATAATCAAAAAATTAACATAGTGTCAATGTCTATAATCATCCATAATAATCCAAAACACATAGAGTATCAAAATGATCGAACCAAAATAAATTCAAATTGGGTATGCCAATTTGTAGGCCTCGTAGTTTGGAAAGTGGAGAAGACTCATCCCTACAACCTCATGTAAAGAGCCAAGTCTTCCATTTTCCCTTGTTAATATTAAGTATTTTTGTTTTAGGAAGCTTATTTTATTTTGCATACATTTTATTCTTTGAAGAAGAGAAAGGAATGGTAGTTCATTTTTATGGGTAGAGTGTGTATACACCTAAAAATGGTCACATCACAAAGTCTGGTAATGAATTAAATATTTTTAATATTTAATTAAATCTTTGAGTTCAATCTGTGTATAAATAAATTTAAATAATTTATTTATATTGTTCATTCTTTCATTTTTATTAAATAAATAAGTTTATTTAATCATCTTTTCTTATTCATTTCTTAATTAATTAAATAAATATTACGATTTATTTATATTAATTATCATTTTATCTTGGCTTGAATATTTTATTCAAATAAAGATTAAGTATTCTAATATTCTTCTAATGTCCATTCACCATTAAATATTCTAAATATTTAATTTAATTCTTCTAATATCCATTCGCAATTAAATATTTCAAAATATTTAATTAATTCTTCTAAAGTCACATCACAATTAAATATTCCAAAATATTTAATTAAATCTTCTATAGTTCTAAAATCAAAAATCAAACTCACATAAATGAAATTAAATAAATTTATTTAATTAATTAATTTGGGGATTATCTTCAACAACCGTGAAACAAACTTCCAAAACAAAAAATTTAATTTCTTTGTTCCTGTGCAAGATTGTTCCCGTGGGTTGAAGACAAGGCTCCATTCTTCTCTCCAACCTCCCAACATTGTCCATCTTCCTCTCAACCTCTCCATCTCTCACCATTCAAACTTACCCTGGACAATCTCACAGCCATTGATCTTTGCTAGCCAGGATTTTTCCTGCAAAAATCTATAAAAGGACTGTCGGGTCTTTGCAAAAAAAAAGGGAGAGAAGCTTTCATACAGATAAACTATAGCCAAATTGCAATAGTAGAGCCTTCTAGTATTCATAGAATTCTAGTATTCATAGATTGTAGAATCATAGCATATCATGGCATATCCATTCCATATCATAGCACACACAATTCATAGCCCCTGTGCATGATCTACAGCCCCTGTGCATATCTGTGTCAATATTTTCACTTCACCAGCATATAGCATAGATAAATACTATCATTGTGCACACTCGTTCTGCAAGTTTCCATTTGGAGAAGCCTTGCTTACACAATCTGACAGCAGCAGCTTCAAACAAATCTCTGGAGATAGAGGAAGATGGAACGGCTCTGAAGAATCTTCATTTGTTTCTTTTGAATTCAATTTAATTAGCTTTCTTCAATTTAATGTTTCATTTGTGTGTTGTTATTCATTTACTTTGATACTAACATATTTTACAACACATAGTGTATATGAATAACATGTGTGAATGGGTAAGACCTTAGTGTGTCTTTGTATATTGTGAGATAATTTTTTGGGAGTATTAAGAGTGTTGAGTCTAATATGGTTCTCCTTGCTCAAGGGAATGGCTAGATCCGGAAGAGGCTTGATGATGTTATTTATGGTAGGGTGGAGAGAAATTTCCTACTCTTGGTATAATAACTACTTGATGCTTATATTTGTCCTTAGAGGAGGCTTTAGAGCTGTTAGCTACATGATTATTTGTGAGGAAATAATTTATTTTGATCTTGAGAAGTTCAGAGAAATATTTTGTAGCCTTTCCTTGCTTTTATGAAATAAATATGTTCATTTAGGATTGTAATTTATGAAATAAAATGTTCATTTAAGTTTACATTTTATGAAGTTAAGATGTTCATTTATGTTTAGAGCCTGGGAGGAACTTATTCAAAGTTATAATAAAGGAAAAATTGAATGTTTCAAAATAATTATGTAAGGTATAAAATATCTTTGAGACTTAGAGGAATTTGGGTATACAAGCTATTATACCTTTAAAAGGTTGGACTATTAGATGATTATTTCATTTTAAGGTTGAATTAAAAATATTATTTTTGTTCCTATAATGAAATAAACTTGTTTGAAAATATTTATCTATAATCTGGTGGTGAAATTAGATAGTTGAATATTTATATAATGGACATATGCTTATTGCTATGTGACTTTTTCCCTAAGAAAAGAGAAAGTTATGAAATAATCATTTAGAATTCAAAGGGAGATAGAAAAATAAAGCATGTTGTGATCCTTTGGTTAAAAGAGAGATTAATAAAGAATACATATATATATATAAACTCTTTTAAAAGAGGGGGGAATAATTATTTATTTAAATAATTATTAAAAGGAAACTTTTGGGAAAGGGTGTGATGGTTTGGAAACCACCCTTTAAGGCTAATATAAAGCATCTATATGAGACTTGGAAAGGAATGGAAAAAAAATTCAAGGATGGATAACATTCAAGGAAGAAGAAAGTGGTTTGGTGAACTATGGGCATTGGAGAAGGAGGCACAGAGAGTGTCCAATTTGGAGTACAAAGTGCACTTGGGATTGGACCTTAGCCAGGGTTGTTGTGCATGTTGAGTAGTTATTATGAAGCATGTTGTATACATGTTGAGAATTACTCTAGAGCATGTTGAATGCATGTTGATTAACTACTTTGGAGCATGTTTTATGCATGAAAATTAATTACTCTAAATCATGTTGTGCACTTGTGTTGAGCATTGTTCTATTGAACCAACACTTATGTAGAGCACAATAGTGTGTTGTGTTCCAAAATGAATTGTTTCCTCCTAGATTTTTCCATAGAAAGAGCCAATTCACCACTAACAACTTCCAAGAGTGATAATGACCTTTCCAAGACCTATGGTTTAGATAAGTACTAACTCAATTCCAAGATATTTTTAATTATAAATGAGATGGGGTTGATTTAATTGAATTATTTAATGATTAATGATATCAAGTTTCCACAATCCATAATGTTCTTTGCAATGGTTTCTGGTTTTGATTGTGTGAGAATTTTTGCATCAACGTTTCGGATCACACTCCGTGATCCATCATCATTTTCTTCTCTTTTAAGAAAATTTATATTGTTGAATTTCAATTTATGTAGTTTTGATGATTCTTTAATGTTATTAAGTCTTAAACTAGATAACATTCATTAATTAAAATTTTGGTGTATTTGTATCTAATTTATAGAAATAATTTATAATATTTAAACTTAATTAATAACACTAATAAATCCCCTGCCAAATATATATTAATTATCCAATTTTAAACTTAGAGAAAAGTAGCATTACATTTGGTATCGGAGCCAAATAAACTTATACTAGATATTTATATAGATAATCATAGTGAACTATGATACATATACACATTAAAAATAAAATTAACAATGTAGAAGAATTTTTCATAGAAAATGAATGAGGGATACTTTTAGTATAAAAATTTGTATTAATCATTACTATGTTGGATATACTTGGTTATTAAGACTCTAACATATAAATTGGTTGCATTGTCATTTTTTTTTTAGAAATATATCTTTTCAAATTTTTGAAACATAACTTCTTTTTTTATTAAGTAAGATTTTGAAAGGGCCTTGGTCCCTTTTACAACAAGAAATATTTAACAATAAGTACAACAAGACAAGAAACAACTCTCATTCCTAGAAAAATAGCAAGGAAGAATAGGCAACAATGCCATCAAAACAAGCCAAAAGGCCACATACAAATCTACAAAAAAATGAAAAACAACACCCACCCCAAGGGTGGAAAAACTAGAAAAGTATTAGACCATTACAATCAATTAATAATGGGTCCAAAACCCAATCATCCTTCAAAATAGGCCTCATGGCAAGCAATATAGGCCTGCATACCACCCATCAATCTGTAAAAACAATAGCCTTTAACAGTATCCACCCCAAGGGTGGCAAAAAATAACCCAAGTATCAGTAATCAAGAAAGTTATGGAGGGACCTAAAATCCACAACCACCCCATAGCAATTCTAAAGCCTTGAGAAACATAAATCTGATCCAAAATAGCAGAGTATTGAAGTAGAAGACCTCCAATGCCTAGAAAGCCACTCCACCTCTAGAGGAGATGTCACCAAGGGAACCCTTACTAGAGCAACAACACCACACTAGAAAACCCAAACTCCACATCCATAGGAGTGGCTTCCATCTCAGTAGGAGCTACAAGGTAGAAACATTGTTGAAGAGCCATAAGCAACCCACTATACTCTCAGAACCCTACTCCACCTCAATAGGATGGGGATCCACCTCAAAAGGAGAGGTCTCCACCTCAAAAGGAGACACAATCTACAAAGACAGCAAGAAAAAAAACACTCCTCAAGAAAGAGCACACTTAGCAACCTCTAGCAACATGAGCATTAGGTCCAACAAAGAGAACATAAACAACATCTCATCCATGAACCAAATTCCAAAAATCTGAGAAATCACAACACCTTTAAAGATCATCAACAACCCATCTAGGGCCTCAACCAGATTAGCCCAAAAAACATCTAGCCCCTTAACCTCCAAGGGTAGAGAAACAACATTATTATCAAAATATTTGCACAATAAAAATCCATAAACACCCCAAAGTAGTAGCACCAAAGGGAATGAGCTCAGCAACAACAAACCAAGGAAAATCCCCCACCACCAACCAACCACTAACACAAAACTAACAACCATTTCCATAGGAAAGGAAGCTAAATCAAAGCACGAAACAGTCCTAAACCAAACAAGGTTGGGACTCCATGACCACCAAAGGAACATTCTTATAGAGCCCAAACACCACCAAACAGAAAGAGAAGGAGGATCTATAAGAGGAAAACATAGAAACAGGGCACCACCAACTAGGCACAAGCACTGGAGGGAAATGGTCCAACCTGAGAGAGCAAAACAAGCACCTTAACTCCAACATAGAAGAGCGGAGTCCCAAAAGACTACAAACCACCACTTTGCCAATGTACCCATTGCTATGGAGTACAAAAAAGAGGGGTTGTAGCACAAAAAGGAACATCCCCACCCAACAAAGGAGAAAGGCCAAGCACAAGCACTCAAAGGTAAAAGGAAACCCATAGACAAGACAGAGCCTGGCCAGAGAAGAAGCCACTACCTTAGGGACAACCACTCAACCAAGGAACAAAGAATCACAAAAGCATTCACCATGCCCAAAGCCAACATCACAGCAAAACAACACCCCTCCAAAGCAAAGGATTGACCTAAGGAGAGGAAAAAAACTATCAAGAGGGCTAGAGTCAAGCCCCACCACCAATGCATAGAAGCAACAGGGATGCATCAGGTCCAATGCAAGCTACCCAAACCTGAGCCCCAACGGCATCAAAAACCCCCACAAAAGGAAATTGGAAAAAAATCCACACAAGAAAACACAACACCCAGTAGAAAGGAAAGCCACATGCACATAGGAGCATCATCTTCAAAGACAAATAAAGCAACACAAACCCCCAAAGGAAAAGCAATGCCCAAACAAAGAGGCACTAGAGCTAGAAACCCAACACACTTTCCCACCACAAGCCATAAAGAAATCCCACACAAGGACCACCCGGTGTGAGAGAGTAATACTATTATTCCTCACCAAAAGTATCCAATATAGAATATATGCAAAAATTAGTACTTGAAAGCTGAAAATATCCTTTATCTCTAATACCAAATAAATGTGTTGGAAAGTATCTAACAAACATCTTACACCTTTTCTTTTAGGAAAGTTAAATTTTGTTTTGAAGGACTTACACTTTTGTTATAACAATTTCATATGCTTTAATTTCTTAAAATTTAATAGCTAGTAGCTTACACTTTTAGATTTAACACTATTATAATTTAAAATTAGGTGACATATCTCATCATAGACTGTAATGGAGTTTAGGTTCAAGTTCATGGTACTTGGTGTCCAAAATTTTGAGCCAATTATATATGCTCTATAAGCCCCTTCATTAAGGAACAAGTGTCTCATTTCGAAGGTTCAAGACCTCTTATGATGTCTCTTTATGGAGAAATCCAATCAATATTTTTAAACACATCGTGCACATTCATTATAGAGTATAATTATCATAGCATCTCATGGATCACAATCCATGGTAAGATATAGCTTATAATGAGATGCATCCACACTATTTTTCAAAACACTCAAATTTTCACCCCGGAGACAAAGCACTCAAAACCGTTTGACAGAATGTCTCAAAAGAAATAATATCCCATGGAAGGTAATTGGCTGGTGTAGGGCTTTATATTTTCTAAGAAAATATAATAGGTGGGCATAAGCAGAGAACAACATGAATATGTAAAGCCAAATACCTTGACCGGTGCTATTTCCTTCTTAACTGAGCAAACAGACTTTAGACATTCATCAAAGTATAAAGAATAGAAGAATATTTTCATATAGTGTGTTTGCCTTGTAAGAATATTCATGTCTTCTGTAATCATTTCCCATTAAACATTTCTTGGAACTTTCATGTGTTCGCATACAAGTAAATACTCTTATTATGAGTTGAGCATGCAGCAATAACTACTTTTTATCGATACAATATGAGTATAAAATTGAATAAAATTTCAGCAATTGTGCTGATCTAGAATCTTTTGCTTTGTGTCTTACACAAGTTTTCCATAGCCATTGAATTTTCTTGAACATAAAAATTAGAAAATAAATCGATCTTCCCTGCCTGCCTCACATTTTACTCTCTAGATCACTGAAAAAGGAATTATCTGATGAATCCATAATCCAACTGGAAGGTTCATCTTCCCATTAACATCAAAAAAAACTTTGTTGCATGCTAGATGAATACTTTATAGTTACCCTGTTGCAACAAGTTCTCATGGTAACCTCAAATGGCAGTGCTCTGAAAAGCACAGGCCAGAAAGACAACCACCCACTCTACCACATTGTCTAGAACCAACTGCTTAGGGTCCTTAATATGTCAAAATGTAGAGGGCTAAGAAGTTCATTGTGAATCGATAGATAAACTATAGGATGTGTCTTATAGAATATTTAAGCCAGCTAAGAGTCATTCAATTGGACTAAATTAGTTGAATTATTTAAAATGAATCCATGTTTGTCATTTTTCCTATGTGTAAATTGCCATAGTTATTTAATTTGTTATACAGCTACCAGATTATATAAAGTGGTGTAATGTTAATTAAGATGGTATTGAATATTGTGCATTATGATGGTTGTGAAGAAAATGTGATGATTGAGATGTTGGTTCACTACAATATCAGATGTATGGATGGAATTTTTAAGTTCCTTCCTTCCATTAGAATCATATCATGTTTATGAGAACTAATAACATATTCATGTAAGAAATAAATTAATGGCTTCTCTTTAATATTAGAGTATTTTATAAGTATCATAGATCATTGATACACAATAATTATATAGGTCACTTGATATATTGTATTACATAGGCTTGTTAGTATTTTTTAAAATGAAGTTTATAATTTTATAGTTCATTTAGGGGTGTGAATTGATTGATCAACAACTGGATGTGTGAACAATTAATTTCTGAGCTCAAATTTTATAAACTAGGGGTCTAAATGTCAAATCATTCACATAATATCTTAATTATTCATCAAAGTTCTCTTAGGATTAAAAATAATGATAACTTATAGTACTTTAAAATATCCATGGAATTTCAAGAAATGTAGTAAGATGTCATGAGAAAAATAAATGGCTTTAATATTCTTTGGTTTCTTTGAGATAAACATTCTTTGGTTTGTTGGAGATGAAAAAAATTGCAAATTTACAACTTTCAATTAATATAGGTGAACTTTTTTATGAACACCTTTAGTGAAATAGCCCTTCAAAGAGCTTGAACTTATGCTTGAGTTGAATAGCTAGAGTTTATAGTTGGGAATAAAAAGGGGGCTATTCTAAAGAAACAAGGAAAAATCTTTATAACTATTTGGTTGCGACATTACATTACATTATTTGTACAATCCTTTTGGTGGCACTAACCACATGCCATTTTTATTAAGTTAGAATCAACCATAATAGTTAATAAAGGTTTCGATAAACCATGTAGACTAAAATATAGCTCACTAGGTCTCTAGAAGAAAAAAGGTTCAAAATTATGAATTCACCCTATCTTGGTGAGATGGAAAATATTTATGTGGAACAAATTTGGCACTTGCATTATATTAAAATAAAATCATATCATCCCTGAGAGTAAATTTGAATCATAATTTACAATGCACAAATTAGGTTGTATCTTGGAAATTCAAAGTATGATACCAAGAGTGTTATAATTGAAACTTAGCTTTTTCATAAAGGTAACCTTGATAATTCACTCACTTAAATTCAAACATTTTTGCTGACCAAAGGTTTTTATTGATGAAGAGGATTGATGTCAAAGGTTGTATTTTTGTTAAGGATTGCTTGAACTATCATTATATTCCCCTTGACTTATCATTTTGAGTTGTAGAGATTTGCAGAAATATATGTTATATTTCTAGTAGTATGTTGTGTATCAGAAGTTTAGTATAGTTGCATACATGTATCTATGTTGGTAATTGTACTGTCATATCAATCCTATCACTAAATCAAGAAACATACATTATTATTTTTATTGAGTGGATGCTTTTCGAGAGTTGGTGTGATTGTTGTATGCTTGCAATATCATGCATGTATCTATTCACTATGACAATGGTGATCCAAAAGACAGTACCATAATGTTTTAGTTCAATATTTATCAAGTTCAGTGTTTCTCAGGTTTCCCATTTGGAGACATTATAGGCTCCGCAATTTTAAAGGAGAGTATGCCTACACTTGTTCTACCATATTCTAGAGTTTTTGGAGGATATGTTTAGCATGTAGAAATATTCAAGTAACAGAAGATTCTTTGTGTCTATCTATCATCCAATTGGTGTTTAATACTTGTGTGATTATAGCTAGTAGCATGCAAAATTCAAATCTTGTGTGTGTTTTCAAGATAGGATGTGATTAAGGTCCCTATTGTAGAGCATGGCATCATGTTCTTTTGGCAGCAAAAAAAATTGATTTTGGACCAACGTGTTACACATTTCTTGTAATTTGAATTTAGGTCCACCTTATGTTTTCCTGGCTATTTGCAGATCCCTAGCTGACATAGAAGAGTGTGAATGCAATATCATGTATATATTTCTCAGTTGTACAAATGCATTGAGTGAATGATGTCAAGTAGAATTATATAGGTGTGAAGAAAAGTTGGTTGTAGGTGTGAATTGAAGAGAAGGTGGTGAATATAAAAGGGAGAATTACATTTAGTGTGTGCACCAGTATCATAAGATCATATGTAGTGAGGAAAAGTGTTAGCTGCAACTTCAATATGTGGATAAGATATAAAGAACATCTGCAAGCATTATCTATGTATTCCAATAGGATTGGTGTTCTACCTCTTGTTATGATTCCATTGGGGATTGGTGTCTCTAGTAGGTTGGTGCCTACAAATACATTAGGGTATTGGTGTCTCTGGTAGGTTGGTGCCTACAAATAGATTAGGGTATTGGTGTCTCTAGTAGGTTGGTGCCTACTTCATATTGTAAAATTCACTTATATATTTTTGTTAAGGCTAGATTTGGATATTAGATCCAAGTGGCTATTCTCACCGTGGATTTTCCCATCTTGGATTTCCATGTATATTTGGTGTTCTCTTGTGTGTATGTGTTCTCTTGGTGTTGCTTAGTATTAGTGTAGATTCATGTTTTGTGTTCAATTACTTGTGTTGGTGTTAGTTGTAAAGAATCATATATTCTAATAATTGTGGCTAAGTTAAGAATTTTGAATTGATTAGATCTACTGATTCACACTCCCTCTTAATAGATTGTGTTCCATTCAATTGCTATCAGATCCAAGTTCCTTTAAAGAAGCCTAATAGGCTAAGGTATTTTTGGGATGACACACTCTATTACTTAGGAAGGATATTTTAGAAATAAAGCACCACTATTTGATGGATCCAATTTTTCATTTTGGAAGGTTAGGATGGATTCCTACTTGATGGCTCTAGGAATGGATATCGAGATGTTAATGTTAGAGGGATATTAAATTCCTAAAAAACCCTCCTAAGGATTAGGCTAGAAAGAAGACTTGTGTTAAATTAATGCTAAGGAAAGGAATGTTATTTTATGTAGATTGACTAACTCTGAATTTGTGAAAGTGATGTAGTGTAAAACACTGAAGGAAATATGGGACAAATTGTATACCATCTATGAAGGTGATGACAAATTCAAAGAGGAAATTCTACAAACTCATAGATCTCAGTTTGAAAGCTTAAAGACGAGAGAAGATGAAAATATTGCCACATTCATGCTCTAGGTTGATGAAGTTGTCAACTCTTTTTGAGGTCATGGTGAGGAATTGAAAGAAAAGAATGTTGTGAAAAAGATACTCAGATCTCTCCCTAGAAGGTTTGATTCTAAAGTATCTGCAATTGAAGAAGCTAAGGATCTAAATTCTTTGAAGATGACTGAACTGCATGGAATTCTAATTTCTTTTGAAATGAGATTTGAAAATGAATATTTTATAAGGAAAGAGGTCACATTTATAGTAACTAAGAAGAAATTTGATCAAGATTTTGATATTGGATCAGTTCTTAAAGAAGATAATTTTGTCAAAAATCTACAAAGGGGCTCTGGTAAGTATAAAGGCAAGTTACCTTTTAAGTTTTTTAATTATGGTTAAGTAAGAAATTTTATGGCTAAGTGTCCCCATAAGGATTCTAACAATGTTGAGAAAAGTATGGAAACAAATCATTTCAGAGAAGGAATAAAGGTCTGAGGAAACAAAAGAGTTTCTAGACACTAATGAGGAAGAAGACTACTCTACGAATGAAGAAGATGAAGATATCTCTAGAGATGAAAAACAAAATGCTATATTCATGGCCTTTTAAACTACTAAAGAAGATGCAAAAATGGATTCTAGAAAAAATGAAGATGAAGTAGATCTTGTGGAATAATTTTTTATGTGTTAGAAAAGAGAGTAAGAGACTAAAGAAGAGATTTTTAGGAGAAGTGAAGGCTAAATAAAAACTATCTCATGATTTAGAAAAAGTAGACAAGATGATTATTAATCTGAAGACTTTGATAGAAGAAGGGAAATGTATTGAAGAAATTTTGACTTGAAAGTTTATTTCAAGAGACAAGAACTGTGAGAAGCCTAAAGAATAAATTGTGACAATAAGAAAAGATCTTGAGAAAGTAAATCGATAGCTACATTTGAAGTTTGGAAAGAGTATTGAAGCTCTAGATCAGATATTGGGATTTCAAAGATCTCCACATGTCAAAACCAGAATCAGTTTTTATGATCAGAAGAACAAGGTGATAGACCATTTTGTGAAGCTTACTAATGCAAATCCAAAACTGACTAGTTTTGAAAGTACAAAAACTAATAGAATCATTGTAAGTGATGAAATTAGACATAGAATGATAGCTTTATTCAAGTTCAAAAGAAGATTTGGATGATAGAGATACGACACCATGTTTAATTATCCTTTCTCTAGTTTCTATTTTAATTGCAATAATTTTGGTCATAAGGCTATGGACTATAGAAAATATCTAGTAAGAAGAAATAATTTTTTCAACAATAATGCATTTTCACCTCTATTCATTTTTAATATAATTTGCTACAAATGCAATAATTTGGGACACATTGCTAGGAATTTTAGAAGCAATTTTTTGAGTCCTCCTCTACTATAAATAGGAAGGAAAGGATTAGAATGTAGAATTCATGAATTAGATAAGTTTTGGAAGAAGGTTTTAAAAGAGAAAAGTTATAGAAATCAATGATTGCTCAAACTGTACTACATACTCAAAAATACAAGAATATATGGATCATAGACAATGGTTGCTCAAGCCACATGACTAGAGATAAAAGTAAATTCATAAATTTCAAGAAATTTGAAGAAGGTTCTATGACTCTTGTAAATAATTCTATTGCCAAAATCACTAGTAAGGGTACTTTGAATCTTGATGGTGGTAGGACAAAGACACATAGTGATTTGTATATTGAAGGACTAAAATATAATCTCTTAAGTGTAAGTTAGATGTGTGATAAAGGTTATAAGCTATCCTTTAGTGTTGAAGGATGTAAAATTAGGAAATCAAGTACTGGAGAACTAATTTTGAAAGGAAGTAGGACAAACAGTGACATATATCATCTCAGTGAGCTAAATGGATAAAATTGTCTTACTTTGCAGAAAGAAGAAAGGTAGCTTTCACATAGAGCGTTGGGACATATAAATTTTAATGAAATTGTGAAGATTATTTTAGGAGGAATGATTTGGGATATTCCAAAGATTAAGAAGCCCCATTCTACCAATTGCAAACCATGTTATGATGGAAAATAGACATAAATCAAATTTCCTAGTAATGAGTATTCTACATCAAAACCATTGGATTTGATCCATATAGATCTGCAGACGTATGAGGATGAAAATTCTACAAGGAGATAGGTATTTCATGATTCTCATTAATTAAATCTTACACCAAGATAACTTGGATTACATTTCTGAAAGATAAGTTAGAGGCATTTGAGAAGTTTAAGCCATTTAAGACATTAGTAGAGAATGAAACCAGAAGAAGAATCAAGGTTTTGAGATTAGAAAGAGGTGGAGAATTCACTTTTGACACATGAAATTTTTTTTGAAGAGCATGGGATCCAAAGGCAATTTTTTTCTCCTAACTCTGTAGTAAAATGGAGTTGCAGAAAGGAAAAAGTGGACTATACAAGAAATGACAAGAATAATGTTATATCAAGAAAATCTACCAAACATGTACTAGAGAGAAGTGGTTCAAACTTTAGTATATATTCTAAATAGAGTTCATATCAGATGCAAGACTGATAAAACACCATATCAGTTATGGAGAGGAAAACTTTCTTTAGTTATGCATCTCAAGATATTTGGAAGCAACTACTATATCAAAAGGGATGAAGAAAATTTAGGAAAGTTTGATTCCATATCTAATTTCCAAGTATTTTTCTTGGTTACTCTTTGAAAATTAAAGCATATAGATGTTATAACAAAATACTAAAGAGGATTGAAGAAAGTGAAAATGTGAGAGTTGATGAAATAATTTAGTTTACTAGTATTCTGGAAGTAGAAGATGATGAAGAACCAATCCACAATAGTAATAAAGGTTAAAAAAAAATTATAAAGACTCTAGTAAAATGTGTTTAGAAGAATCATTTTGAAGATCAAATTATAGGAGATAAAGATAGTGGGGTTCAGACCTAGAAGATACTTGAGAAAGAAAATGAGTAAGTACACTTTGCATTACTATCAAAGATTGAACCTAAGTCTTATAAAGAAGCAAGCAAATAGAAAGGTTGGATAGAAGCTATGGAGGAAGAGATGAATTAGATCAAGAAGAATGGAACTTGGGAATTGGTCCCAAGACCTAAAGGTAAGAATGTGATTGGAACCAAGTGAGTTTTCAAAAAACAAGCTAAATAAAGAAAATGAAGTGATCTGGAACAAGGCTAGACTTGTGTAAAGGATACATGATCAGGTTGAAGGTGTAAATTTTGAAGAGACATTTTCTACAATAGCAAGAATGGAAGAAATTAGGATGTTCTTAGCTCTTTTAGCATACAATAATTTTAATGTATACCAAATGGATGTTAAGTCAGCATTTCTAAATGGACAACTAGAAGAAGAGGAATACATTGAACAATCGAAAGGGTTTCAATGTTTATAAAATCCAAATTATTTGTGTAGATTGAATAAGGCTTTATATGAACTCAAAAAAAACTCCTAGAGCTTGCTATTCAAGGTTGTATGGGTACTTGTAGCAGCAAGGGTTTCAGAGAGAAAGTGCAGATAGTAATTTGTACATAAAAATAAAATGTGATCAACTTTATAGTTGTAGTCTATGTAGATAAAATTATTTTTGGTGGTAGTAGTGATGACATGTGCAAGAAGTTCCAAAAGGAAATACATAATGAGTTTGAAATGTCAATGTTAGGAAAATTATCTACTTTCTTGGGTTTCAAATTACACAATCAAACAAAGGAATATTCATTTCCCAAAATAAATATATAAAGGAGATGCTAAGTTTGAGATGGAAGACTTCAAACCAATGGGTACACCTATGGTTATAGGATGCAAGTTGAGTAAAGATGATCAATCTACTATAGAAAACCAAACCTTGTATAGATCTATGATTGGTATTTTGTTGTATGTGATAACATCTAGATTGGATATAATGCAGGTAGTTGGGATGGTTACTAGATTTCAAGAAGCACTTAAGGAAACTCATATCAAAGCAATAAAGAGGATATTCAGATATTTGAAGGATATAATGGATTTTGGACTATGGTATCCAAAAAGTGAAAATTTCACTTTGATTGCATACAAAGATGCATATTGGGCAGGAAGCATAAATGGTTGGAAGGGCACAAGTGGTGGATAATTCTTTCTTGGTGATAGTTTGGTGTCCTAGTGAAGCAAGAAGCGAGACTCAATTTCTTTATCTACAGTAGAAGAAAAATACATTGTTACGGCTTCATGTTGTACTTGGGTGCTTTTGCATAAAGAATTATTTGAAGGAGATGAAGATCAGGTTTGATGAACCTATTTCTATTATTTGTGATAACACCAATTTCATAAACATTTCAAAGAATTCAATAATGCACTCAAGAAAAAAGTACATTGCAATCATCATTTTCTAAGGGAAAAGGTTGTAGAAAAGGAGGTAAAGTTGGAGTATATTGAGACCAAGGAGCAAGTAGCGAATATATTCACAAAACCACTTCCTAGGGAGACATTTTAGTTTCTCCATCAGAACTTGGTACTTATTACTCCCTCCTCTTGAATCAAGAGGAAGCACATGTTGAGGGGGAGCTTTGTCTCCCTACCACAAGAAGGTTGGGTATTCTTGTAGAATACTTTCAGAAGCAATGATGCATGGACTCAAGAGGATTCTATCTAGGAAAAAAAAATGGATTGTGTAGAGTACCAAAAATGCAAAAAGGGGAGTGTTGACTTTTTCCATTGATATAAAAGGGGGAGAAAGTGAAATTAAAGTGTTTTATCTCCCAAGGGGGAGAAAGTGGACTCAAAATATTATACCTTCCAAGGGGTAGAAATCAATCTAAGGGCGGGGGGCATGAAAATGTCTCCGTGTGTGTTCGGTTAGTTTTATGGGTGGCCCAACATTTTTTTGTTTCCCATCAATGAAAAAGGGGGAGATTATTGAACAAAGGTTGTCATTAATGTTAAAGGTTTCCTATGTATCAATGAGTACTTGAACTATCATTATATTCCCCTTAGCTTATCATTTTGAGTTGTAGAGATTTGAAAAAATATATGTTATATTTCTAGTAGTATGAACATTGTGTCTCAAAAGTTCAGTATGGTTGCATGCCTATCCATGTTCATAATTATATTGTCATATCAATCATATGACTAAATCAATAAACATGAATTATTATTTTTATTGTGTTACTACATTTTGAGAGTTGGTGTGGTTCTTGTTTGCTTGCAATATCATGCATGTATCTATTCACTTTGATAGTGATGGTCCAAAAGACTATCCTAGAATGTTTTAATTTAGTAATTATCAGGTTCATTGTTTCTTAGGTATCCCTTTTGGATATGTTGTAGGCTCTACAATTTGAAAGGAGAGTATGTTGACACTTATTCGACCATATTCTAGAGTTTCTGGAGGATATGTTCAACATGCAAAAATATTGAAGTGACATAATATTTTGTGTGTTTGTTTGTCATCCAATTAGTGTTTGAGACTTGTACAGTAACAACTAGTAGCATGTAGAATTAAAATCTTGTGTGTGGTGTTAAGATAGGACCTCATTAAGGTCCCTATGGTAGTGCATGGCATCATGTTATTTTGGTAGTAATAAAATTTGATTTTGGACCAACATGTTACACATTTCATGTAATTTGAATTTAGGTCCACCTTATGTCATCTTCACTATTTACAAATCCTTTTCTAACATAGAAGAGTGTGAATGAAATATCATGTATATATTTCTCATTTGCATAGGTGCATTGAGTGAGTGATCTCAAATAGAATTACAATGGTGTGAAGAATAGTTGGCCACAAGTGTGAATTGAAGAGAAGGTGGTGAATATAAAAGGGAGAGTTGAATTTCAGTGTGTGTACTAGTATCAGAAGATCTTATGCATTGAGGAAGAGTGTTAGTTGTAACTATGGAACATGTATAATATTTATAGAAGATTTGCAAGCATTATCTCTATATTCTGGTAGGACTAATGTTCTACTTGTTATGATTCCATTTGGGGATTGGTGTCTCTAGTAGGTTGGTGCCTACAAATACATTAGGGGATTGGTGTCCCTAGTAGGTTGGTGCCTACTTCAAATTGTAAAATTCACTTGTATATTTTCACTTTGTGAGTCTGTATTTGGATAATAGATCCAAGCAGTTATTCTCACATGTGATTTTTCCCATCTTGGGTTTCCATGTATATCTTGTGTTCTCTTGTGTTTATGTGTTCTCTTGATGTTGCTTAGTAGTATTGAAGATTCATGTTTTATGTTTAGTTACTTGTGTTGGGTTTAGTTGTGAAGAATAATATATTTTGATAACTATGTCTGAGTTAAGAGTTTTGAATTGATTAGATCTATTGATTCACCCTCTCTTAGTAGATTGGTTTCCCTTCAATTTCATGGTTGATGAAGCTCAATAAATAGAAATTTATACATCATAATATCTCAAATAAACTTGAGAATAGATTTAGTAGTATTAAAATCAATCTTCTATTTAGCTAGCATCCTCTTATACAAGGAATTTGTCTTTATAATTAAGATTTAGTATCATGTAAGCTATTTTTTGTTTGGATTTGTCTCTATTTTGAAAAAATAATTTTACCATGATTTATATGTCTATTTAAAATTAAAACTATGATTTCTTTCATATATCTATTAAACAAGTGCATTGGGTCCTTTACCCACAAGTCCTAAAATTATTTTCACATCATAAAATTTAGAGAATATCATCTTGCATTATTTAAAATAGCATAATATTTTAACATTAAAAACTCATTGGTTTGTCTTAGCATTAGAAATGGGGGCATGTCAATTTTTTACAAGGGGAGAACCACCTAAAAAAATACTAATTGCTCTTTCATGGTACAAAAATGGTTATGTATAGTTCTACCATATATGTGGGTTAGATTGACCAAATATATTAAAAAGTTAATTTGATGATGTCCATTTGAAGTGTCTATAGTTACAAAAAATATTAAATGACATATTAAAGGCCTTCACTTATCTTCAAAAGTTGAAATTCATTTTATAGAGATCTCAAGCCTAATCACATTTGTGTAGATAATGGTGTCATAGTCAAATTGAAAAATATTAGACTACATTTGTGAATGAAAATGGGAAACTCGACAAAATGATTCTATATGGTCTCTTAGGATCACTATTGAAGACTTTCCTATGGTGAGCCTCCTTACATGAAGAAATATATATAAAAAAAAAATGAATGAGTCATCTCATTAAACATGGGCCTTGATGTCTCAACAAGATTAAGAAATAACAAGGAATGGGTTAGCTATAGATATTGGGTTCACTCTAGTTAATATAGTTTTTATTCTAGGTGGGTGTACTCTAGTGAAATTAAATGTAGGATTAGTTCTAATGTTTCTCTTTGAAGTACTCTATGCATGGTAATAATATGCTATTTTTATATTCATGTTCAGATGCCTAAAAATATTACCATGTCTTATTCTATTGTACTTTGTTATTGGAATTGATCAACCCAATAACTTTGTACATGTGTCTTACAAATTATTGTAGATGCACTGAGTACAAGGTGGCATGAGTTGTCATTCATGACATTGAGCATTGATTTGATGAGTTATATTTTGAAACACCTACCAAAGGATGAGTAGTATATATTGGTTCAGTAGGAGATCTAGTCACAGAGGGTCCTTAAGGGAAAGTTTTTAAGATATACTCTAGAGTCTAATGATTTGCTAAGTCATAAAGGGTGTATCTATGCACATACTTAGTGTGGGTGAACTTTGTGTTGGTTATTTTTTTAATATCCAAACTGATCTTTAGAAATACCTATGGACTTTTCCATTTCCAATACTTAGTACTCCAAAGGGATTGGCCAACGAATGAGTAAAATCTATGAGACTTCTACTCCTACACGTTGGGCTCTGTTAAACCCAGAAGGGTGATCCCACAATGTATACTTAGGAATTTATATGACTACTACTCAGATACATGGTCAATAATAGATAATTCTCATAAATTTAATCAACAACATAGCACATAAAATAATTTGGCAGCTCATTTTTTGATATCCCACACTTAGAGCATGAGAAGATAAAACTCAACAAAAAAAACTGCAATGGTATCCATTTGACAGTTTATAAAATAAAGGTGATTAGTTGATGAATCAACTAAGGAATTGAATTATGAATACTTTGCACAAACTAGTGTCTTATTCCAATCATGGAGTCAATATCAACCTATGCAACTAGACAACATATTATCAATAGCAACCTACAATCTCAAGAAACACTTCTTTACAACATTCCCCTATTACATTAATGATCATCACTGCTTACAAATATCCTAGCACCTAATTCTTATGAGTTAACAATATCATCCAAGCATTTACATTAATTCATTGAACTAATAATCATAAATGAAATTAAACATCCATTGAGAAACAATAGAGAAAAACAAAAGGAATCCTAGATTACTTTCATTCATAACTCATAAAATGAGTACAAGGAGAGACAATAGCCATGAAGTTGGTATCACTCTGTATTGTATTTGCTATATTGTTATCAAAATTACATACATAATAACAAAACTCTAAGCTTAAGACAAAACCCTAAAACATGCTTGATATTCCTTTTACAATTCATAGTGTTGAATGCAAAACAACGAACTCCTACTTTTTGGCCCTAAATTCCTTCTTATAGAAATGAAGGAACAAAACAAGCCTCATTCCAAATAGTACACATGTCAATATTCTATTGGAATGCTTATAATAAGATTCCCCTATTTAGTTGCATTGTATTCCCAAGAGGTGGGAAACATGTGGGGAAATGAAAGTGGTCTTCATTCATTGTTGGAGATCCGGTCCAATTTTCAAAAAGGTGTCTTCAAACAATTACCTCAAAATTTGTGCCCATGCACACAAAGTGAAAGAAGGAAAGGATGACATAAATAAGAAAGAAAAGACAAAAGATATGTCCACATATGCATCCTTGTCATCAATTCAACTTGAAGAAGATGCACTATATTTTCCATACTTTATCAAAAGCATAATCTGTACTAAATCCAAGCTATGCAGTGCAACTCTCACTTATCCATTATTAATCATGGTTGTAGACTTCAAAGTTTCAAATCACCACCCTGCCATTTCATATCATTCCACCACTCCTTCCAATAATTTTCCTTTCCATGCTCAGAATTCATCTTAAGTGGGCTAATTGAAATTCATGACTTCATCATCCCTTTCTCTATAAGGTGCATACTTGGTGACAATTTGGTTAGCTGTATTATCAAATTCCAGTAGGACAGTCTCAGCATGAGATAAAATATCCATATTTATCTTCAATGTTTCCATATCAAATTTCTAACAAATTGACACTGCTTGATCTGAAATAACTTTATTGGTTTCATTTTTCCACTCCTGTAGAATTTTGATGTTGTTATCATCATCCCTTAAAATGGATCGAAGAAGGCCATGATGTGATTCATTGAAGGATTTTACCAACTCTTTTATTTTGTTCTCCAATGGTTCAATATTTCCCATGTATCCTTCAATATTACAAGTACAAGAACCATAGTAGGTTTAAAATTTTCAGGTGGATTGGCATCCTGCTTAACTATAATTGACATCAATATCAATTCCTTCTTCCTAGGGATCCAAATTTCCATGAGTGGAATAGCTCTTTCTCTGTCATTGATCTGATGGATATTTTCAGTGAAAATTGAATTGTCTCATTTCTCTCCAGAATCTACACCATCAGAAAGATCTCAGTGTCTTGATTCCAACGCAACTTGAACGGAGCGAAAAGGAGTCCGTTTGTGCAAGTTATGGCCAGTCAAACCTCAGGTCAAACTAGGATTAGGGGCATCTAGGAAGCAAAAAAATGGCATCGTCAAAAGTTGTCAAAGTTGGCATCACCGTGAAGAGCTTGTTGAGACGATTCCAACGGCATTCATTTCGTCAAAATCTGACATTGTATGCTCAAGATACAGCTAGTCAAATTTTTAGGTTGACTTGGTGGACTTGAAGGTACAGTGATGACATCATCATCCGTATAGATGACATCAGCATATGGTACAAAATTTGAAATGGACCAATCAGAAGTTGACACGTGGCAGTTCGTACGGTCCATACATGTCTACGTGGCACAATGATGTGGCAGGTGACGTCAGCAAGGTCAGCGAATCATGCATTGACACGTGTCATTCGTACATCCAGTCAGCAAATATGTGGTAGAAGCAGTCAGCATCTGAGTTGGCAGGACACATCAATGGCATATTCAGCAAATGTGGCCAGTCGGTGTTCGCCATGTGGCACCCTGGCGATACGACACGTGGCCTCTCTTCAATCCTTCGGCGGTTTGGATGTTTTGTTTGTTAAAAAATTTGTTGGGGGATTTGAACCCCCAACCTCTCTCCACCGAACTTAGCCCATATTCGTTCCACCATATCTGCGTCCGATACTATTAGTAGTGTCGGTTTTGTTTTGTTATGGGTTTGGTTGTAAACGGTGGAAAGGGAACCGATGGCCGGGAGTGGAACCCGGAACCACTGGGTTCCCAAAATGCTCTGTCACCGACGAGCCATTCGATAGCTTAGGAATATGTTTGGCATTGGTTTCTTTTGACAAGTTGTTAGAAATGGAATGCTTTTAAAATAAAACAAACTCCTATACTTTTAAATTAAACAAACAACTTTTATTTAAAATTGACCCCTTAAGTTGTAACAAAAGCCCGAAATGAATAAATAAAAGGGCTAAAATAAATATTAGGGGGGATTTTTAAAGATTTATATGTGTATAAAGGAGATTTGAAGATATTATGGAGAGATAAGGAATATTTTGTAAATTAATTGGTTAGTAACCAATTTGATTCATTTTTTTTGTATAAAAAGGGGTGTGAGGTGAGAGTGAAAAGGAACTTTTTCTTTCAGGTGAAGTATTGATGAAGTATTGAAGCTGAGGTGACAAGTGAATAGAGGTCTTGAGGAGATTATTTTGAGTCATTCTTACACATCAGAGTGTCGTTACGCTGCCGAACTACTTGAAGAATGGTTGTGGTGCATTTGTAATTGATTTTTGGAGTTAATCGGATCGGTCTCTCTATTGGAGCGGACCCGGAGACGTAGTCACATTTGTGATGAACTCCGTAATCAAATGCTATTTGCACTTCTCTTCTTTTCTCTCACCTTCTCTCAGTTTGTTAATTCCTTCATTTTGTTATTTCCTTAAGTTAATTTTGATTTTATTAACTTGGAATAAACATTGTAAATAAATAAGCATTCAATTCTGCAATATAGTCTAGATCCTATATAGATCAAGTTGGTATCAGAGCTCAATTGACTATTATTGCAGTTGTTTTCTTGAATGCTAACGAGATCCAGGATTCAGAAGGGTGAAGGCAAGCTTGAAGACTTTGATCCTGAGATCGGGAAGTGAAGAACTTTTCCAAAGATGTCTGTGTCTGGAATGGAGGTTCCTGAAGAAATTAGTAAGTAGGAGTTTCGAAGAGCATTCCTTGAGATGAAGGCTAAGGTGGACATTCTTTTTCAGGAGAGACAAGAGCGGAAGGAGCGTGAAGGAGGTTCGCCGAACCAAGAAGATCGCAAAGACAAGAAAGGGAAACATCATGGAGATGGTGACAAGCAACCAGATCCACCCTCTTCTCCTTCTTCTTCATCTTCTCCTCATTCTATTTCTTCTAATCCTTTCAAGAGTGGGTATAAGCCTAAAATCAAATTGGATGTAAAATTTGACTTGCCTAAATATTGTGGTGAACTTAATGCTCAAAAATTGGATGATTGGATTCAACAAGTTGAAGTCTACTGTAGAGTCCAGAACCTATTAGATGATGTTGATAGGATCCAATTAGCTACTCTTCATTTAGGAGGTACAACTTTAACCTGGTGGGAGAGTAAGTCTAAGGCAGAAGTTTCACAGCATGGTAGAGTCAATTTAACTTGGGTAGAGTTTGTTAATGCTCTTAAAAAGCATTTTTATCCCCTAGGACATATGCAATAGTTGATGATGGACTGGAAAATGTTTAGGCAAGGGAAAGGTCAAACTATCCAAGAGTACACCCATGAATTCAAGAAAAGGGCTATTGCTTTGAATGTTCCTTTGTACACCCAGGACACCTTGTTGAAGTACATAGGAGGTCTGCATTCCTACCTTAGACATTCCATTTTGGTTTTGAACCCTTGTGATTTGGATGAAGTGTTTGTTCAAGCTACACACTTAGAGTCAAGGGGTAATGGATCTTTTATTAATAAGTTTGATAATGATGTAAAGAAATCTTCTAAAAATGCAGAGATAGGGAAAGGAAAGAAGGCAGCTACAGTTAAGAAGGATGAGAAGCTTTCTTGCTCTCATTGTGACAAGAAGGGTCATGATGAAGAACATTGTTGGCAGTTGCATCCAGAACTGAGGCCTAAGTGGGCATAGAAACGTAATCAGAAACAGAAAGGTAAGGAGAAAGCCACAAATGTTGTTATGGATCTTGGTTCAGATTCAGATGATGAGACTAAGATAACAGCTATGGGTCTAAAAGGTAAAGCTCCTATTTCTGGTGTTTCTATTGCTAGTTGTGCTTCTTCATCTACAGTTAATGATTTCTCTGAAGATGTGAAAAGGAATGAGATTTTTCATTTAAGGGTTGTTACTAAGAACACTAAAATTGATGCACTCATAGATACCAAGTGAACTTGATTTATGAAAGTGTTGTAAGAAACTTGGGATTAAAAACTACACAACATAAACAACCTTATCCACTAGGCTGGATTTGTGAAAATGATAAGTTGCAAGTAACTAGACAATGCACTTTGAGATTTGCAATCACTAGTAAATTTGTGGATGAAGTACAGTTTGATGTGGTTCCACTAGATATCTGTGGGATAGTGCTTGGTAGCCCTTATCTTTATGACAGAAAAGCAATTTTCTACAAGGAAAAGAATCATTATCA
This sequence comes from Sequoia sempervirens, assembly GCA_007258455.2. Classification (NCBI taxonomy): domain Eukaryota; kingdom Viridiplantae; phylum Streptophyta; class Pinopsida; order Cupressales; family Cupressaceae; genus Sequoia; species Sequoia sempervirens. The sequence goes on from VDFB02074448.1 coordinate 32,997, forward strand.
CTTGTTTAAAGATGGCATTCAGTATATTGTACATTCTCACAGGATTAAGACTGGTCGTTCTTTTGCAAACACAGGGCAGTTAAAGAGGGTAATTAATGAAAGTAAAGAGTTAACTCTTATGTTTGTCAGTACAGGTGATTCTAAACTTGAACTTGGAGTAGCTAACCAGGGTCAGATGTTGCAGGATGCACCCACAGTACAGCATGAGAAAATGATGATTGAAAGCATTGATGAATCCTTGGGTAAAAATGTTTCTATTGTGAAGGATCGATATGTTGTTGATTTATTCTCTTTCATTTTTGCATTATTGTTCAGCTTGATGCGAGTCAATTTTTGTTGGTTAGTGGCTATGACATTTGATGTAGATGCTTATGGAAGTGATAGAATAATGTTTATGTTCAACAATGTTGTTGCAGTCTTCATTGTGCTTGTGAGCCAGGTATTCAGATATACAGAGGATATAGGACAAGTGGGGAGGCCAAGTCCTCACTTAATGTCAGAGTAAATGCCACTTTTGGAGGTCCAAAAGGTCTTCAGTGGGGAGGCCTGATCCGGTGGATATTTTCAGTGAAAATTGAAGTGTCTCATTTCTCTCTAGAATCAGCACCATCAAAAAGATCTCGGCATCCTGATTCCAACGCAACTTGAACGGAGTGAAAAGGAGTCTGTTTGTGCAAGTTATGGCCAGTCAAACCTCTGGTAAAACTAGGATTAGGGGCATCCAGGAAGCAAAAAAAATGGCATTGTCAAAAGTTGTCAAAGTTGGCATCATCGTGAAGAGCTTGTTGAGACGATTCCAATGGCATTCGTTTCGTCAAAATCTAGCATTGTATGCTCAAGATACAGCCGGTCAAAGTTTCAGGTTGAATGGTGGACTTGAAGGTACAGTGATGATGTCAACATATGGTACGAAATTTGAAATGGACCAATCGAAAGTTGACACATAGTATTCCATATGGTCCGTACATGTTGACGTGGCACAATGATGTGGCAAGTGATGTCAGCAAGGTCAACGAATCATGCATTGACACGTGTCATTCATACATCCAATCAGCAAATACGTGGCAGGAACAGTCAGCATCCGAGTTGGCAGGACACGTCAATGGCACAGTCAGCAAATGTGGCCAGTTGGTGTTCACCATGTGGCACCCTGGCGATACGACATGTGGCCTCTCTTCAATCCTTTGGCGGTTTGGATGTTTTGTTTGTTAAAAAATTTGTTGGGGGATTTGAACCCCCAACCTCTCTCCACTGAACTTAGCCCATAGTCGTTCCACCATATCCGCATCTGTTACTTGTAGTAGTGCTAGTTTTGTTTTGTTATGGGTTTGGTTGTAAACGGTGGAAAGGGAACCGATGGCCGAGAGTGGAACTCGGAACCACCGGGTTCCCAAAATGCTCTGTCACCAATGAGACATTCAATAGCTTAGGAATATGTTTGGCATCGGTTTCTTTTGATGAGTTGTTAGAAACTGAATGCTTTTAAAATAAAACAAACTCCTATACTTTTAAATTAAACAAACAACTTTTATTTAAAATTAACCCCTTAAGTTGTAACAAAAGCCCGAAATGAATAAATAAAAGGGCTGAAATAAATATTAGGGGGGATTTTTAAAGATTTATGTGTATAAAGGATATTTGAAGATATTATGGAGAGATAAGGAATATTTTGTAAATCAATTGGTTAGTAACCAATTTGATTCATTTTTTTTGTATAAAAAGTGGTGTGAGGTGAGAGTGAAAAGGCACTTTTTCTTTCAGGTGAAGTATTGATGAAGTATTGAAGCTAAGGTGACAAGTGAATAGAGGTCTTGAGGAGATTATTTTGAGTCATTCTTGCACGTCAAAGCATTGTTACACTGCCGAAGTGCTTGAAGAATGGTTGTGGTGCATTTGTAATTGATTTTTGGAGTTAATCAGATCAGTCTCTCTATTGGAGCAGACCCGGAGACGTAGTCACATTTGTGACGAACTCTTTAATCAAACGTTATATGCACTTCTCTTCTTTTCTCTCACCTTCTCTTAGTTTGTTAATTCCTTCATTTTTTTATTTCCTTAAGTTAATTTTGATTTTATTAACTTGGAATAAACATTGTAAATAAATAAGCATTCAATTCTGCAATGTAGTCTAGATCCTATACAGATCAATCATTGTCAAAATTCCTAATAGCAACCACCATGGATGAATAACTATAGTGAATACTATTCAGCATATTATTCACTCTTTTGTTCAAATGTTCCAATATTGTAGTGACAATCTTCATGTTTCTCTTGAAAATATCTTCATCATGATTATCAAATTTCTCTTTATATTCATTTAGTTGCCTAAGCAACTCTTCCCTGTTGATATCTTCTTCGGCCTATGGCCCTTCTAATGTATTGGGTTCTACTATTGAAATGGGCACACTTCCCATGTTGTATAGAACAATTGCTCATGAAGAACTTACTTTAGTAGTAAATTATGGGGGTACAGCTTCTTGTGAAGTGGTGGGGGAATCAACATCACTCTTCTTAGGCTTTTCAGGTTACAAACTCTGCAACATATTTTCCAACAATTTTACCTTTGTTTGCAACTACATATTATACTGCTCAAGCCTTCCATATTTAACTAGTATATTATTGTAATATGTCCTGAGCTTATCCTTTTCTGCAGTCACAAATTCTACAGTGCCCCTTGTAAATTGTGCAACATGAACTAACACATTTTTTTCCTCTAAAGTTGATGTTTCTAACACTCTTTTTTATTATTAGGCCTCCACCATACTTAGGTGTAGGCTCAGTAATATCAGGCTTTCTTGTGCTTGGGGCTAGAGACGATATAGGAAAGGCTTCCCATTGCTCACTAAAAGCAGACCCCTACAGTGCAAGTGCAGCTTCCTCTTCTATATCATAGAGAGGCCTATCACATTTCTTTATGGTGTCGAAAGCTATGGAAAAAGCTAAATCCCATTCTAGAAGCAACAAAACACCACTATTCCTTACCAATTGTCGACCCTCTTTTGCAATCATCTTTTGGAATCTAGCTCTCATTTCATTTAAAACCTTTTTTTGGATGATGGAATCTAGAAATTCTAGATGAAGGCTTCTTTCTATAGCTAGTTTTTTGAAATATTCATCTCTTTTAGCTCTATATGCAAATTCCATAAAACCCTGAGACTTTACAAATGATTCATCATCTAAGAACTTTGCACATGCTTCAACCCGCATATCATCTCTGACATTGAGTCTCGTGAGATCAGCTTTACTAAATCTCATACTCAATTGATGTGTCGCCCTTACTACTAGTGCAATGGGCACTCGTTGTATTTCCTACTCTGACACCCAAATATCATCAGCATAATCCACTAGACTAGTCACTTCAACCCTTTATCTTTTCAATGGTGGCTCCCTTGGTGGTAATTCACTAGGTGGGGGAGAATCAATGTCCACAATTTTAGGCTCTATTGGCCTTGGAGGAGATGGTGGTGGTACTTGTGGAATAGGAGAAGGAGGCTTATATTCTTCTTGTTGAGAAAGATCAAAAGTTGCATAAATTTTCTTTTCCTTACCCTTTCTCCTTACAAAGAACTTTATTCTTGGTTTAAGGGCTTGAGATGTATATTTTTCTCCCATAGTAAGGATTTCTCCTCCACTCTATTCTTCTACAATTGGAGCTTTCCCCTAATCTTTACTTATCATCCATTTAGTTTCAAGGTGGCCCACTATTGATTCAAAATTCATTGATACATGCTCCACCTTTTGTATCACATTTTCAGTCTCTAGGAGAACCTTGAAGTCGGGTTCTTCTTGCTTTATCTTTCTTTGCATCTTATTGAAGGAAATACACCTTCCTCTTCTTTTTTCCTGCTCCAAAAGGTCAAACTTATTTCTTATCACATCCTCTGGATATTAGAAAGTGTGTATAAATTTGTAGCTGTTGTTTCTTCCTTTCAACCAAGCCATAAAACCTTCAGGGTCATATTTGGCTCTCTCAACTAACCTGTGCATGCAGTAGGTTTTGAGTATATCATGAATCTTATTCAAACCTCCCTTGGTCATTACAAAATCATAAAAAAAAGTTTACAAAAGAAATAATTTTCCTTTTCCTTGATTCAATAGATGTTCATTCTCTACACTTCCCAATTTCTACATCACCTCAAGGAAACCAATTCTTTTTGGCACAATCTTTGGTAGTAAGTGATGTGCTACCATAGAACCATATACTCTTAAGATAGTATAATAATGGTATGGGATAACATCTCCCCAATTATGATCAACTCCAAGCTCAATCCTTCTCTCTTTAGGTCTCAAGAAATCATGTAGGGCTATGGGAATTCTAGGTACACTCACAATTAAGACACTCCTCAGTTTTGAAGAAAACAAGTTCTGAAATGTCACGTAATCATATGTTATATCATCCTTGTCTAAGGAAATAGTCCAACATTGCATAGGAAACTCCAATTTACCCTCTCTTCTTTCCAAAGTCATATTAGGCCTAAAGAAAATTGCACCTCTGAACAAAAACATATGCATCAATAATGAATACCAACTGAATCTCACTCCCAATTCACCTTTCTTCAACCCTATCAATCCTTCATACATTATTTCTAAAAGAAACCCTGCATAACCATACACTACACAATATTGGGGGTGTTGAATATGGGCAACCATATACATCCATGCCATTGGCATTCCCGTGACAGGATCATAACCAATTATTTTGCAAATAGAATAAAATGTTTTTTTGAAGTAGGGAACAAAATAGCTAATAGGGAAAGGCTCTTTATCATGTGGCCCTATTATGATCATTCGACCTACAATCTCTACTAGAAATCTTAGCAATATTTGGACTCTGAATACAATCTTAGTTTTATCATACTCCTACTTAAGAGTGTTCTCATTTATCTTATGAATTTCATCACTCCATCTAGTGAGCTTGAAAACATGACCTAATTCCTCGATAATTTTGACCATTTCTTTCCCATCATATGTTCTTATAGTTCTTGTGACTAGGTCATAATTGGCAGCTACTACCTTAAGCAAGTCAACATCCATATAGACATGTGGTACAATAAACTTTCCCAGGTCACAATTCCAAGGGTTCCCTACTAGGATACCCATGTTTCTATTCTTGAACCAGCTATAAAATAGTTCCCATCCAGTATAAGGCAATTTGATATCCTTAATACAATAGTTCTTGTCAACCAAACCCTCTACTACTTGTGGACCTCTGAGAAGCAGTTGGCCCTTAGGTTTATCACTGGTCGAGGGTGGTAACTAGTTAATGAGGTCTTTATTCAAAGGTCTCTTTGATATGATGTTAGGATCTAAGACCATTGTGCGTGAATAATAACTTTAACCATGATTAACCTGCTTAAATAAACATAACCAAATTAAAGTGAAGAGATTGACATAAGAGAGAAAAGAGAGAGAAGACAACACAAGTTGAAAATGGAGTTCTCCAAGATAGCTACATCTTCGGGTCCTCTCCAACAGAGTGACTGATCCTTGATTATGTTATAGGAACAATTGCAAGGCTCCTCACAACTCTCGGATGATAATGAATTACAAAGTCCTCCCTCATAAGTAAAAAAATCTTGACTTCAAGCTCCAAATGTACAAAGAAGACAATTCACCATCAAGTCCTAGCCCTCATTTCTCAAAAACTCTTTCTCACCATTCTCCACTCCCTAGAATGATTCTCACAAACCATAAACTGAATTCTAAATGCATACACTTGCATTCTCCCTCACATCACCTGATTGAAAAATCAAAGCCATTAACCCCCCTTTTATACATAATTTTCCCATATGGGGTTAAACCACCATATTTAATAAAATAACCCCCTTAAAACAAATTTCCCAAATAAAACAATAATATCAACCATTACCCCCTTAAAAAAACAAATTATGTCTTTAATCCCTTATTACCTTCCATTCGGGTTCCAAACTGTTTATTTTTATTTATTTTTCTCGTAGGAAATCCATTTAGAGGTTGATTAATTTTAATATTAGTTTTAACAACTATAATAAAACCAAACCCTCTCCCATATATTCATGGCCCTCATAATTTCAGGCTATAAAAATCATAAGGGATTAAATTTGTTTTAAGTTTGGAGGTTAACTTTAATTTTAGTTTTAAAATATCTTTTATGAAAATATTTTTTGATATTTTAAGCCCTTAAAAATATCATTTAAATCCCTTAAAATCTTTTAAAATCCTCTAAAAATATTTTAAGATCATTAAAAATCTTTATAAATCCCCTTAAAAATATCATAGTATGGGCTTTTAAAACTTAAAAGGTTTAATAATTTAAATATAAGGGAATTCAACTTTTAAATTCTATTTTAAATAGTCATGTCATTATTTTTTCCACATCATCATGGTCAACCCTCAACTTTGACCGACCATAACTTTCATGTATGGACTCGAATTTGGTCCATTCAAAATGTTTCGAAAAGATCTTAATGAGATATTTGACATGGTGATGAAATATGGAGCATGTGGAACACTTCAATTTTTTATGACAAGTATGCACCTGGATTAGTCCTCCCCACTAGAGAGCTTTTGGACCTCCAAAAGTTACTTTTATTCATAATTTAAGTGAGTGTATGGCCTCCCCACTTGTCTTGTATCACCTGTGCATCTGTACACTTGGCTCATCACCACAATTAGAACTACAACAATATTGTTGAACATAAACATCATTCTATCACTTCCAAAAGCATCTACATCAACTGTTACAACCATTGACTAATAAACACTAACTAATATCAAGCTAAATAACAATGTAGATACAAAAGTGAATGAATCAACAACATGTCTATCTTTCACAACAGGAACATTTTTACCCAAGGGAACCTCCAAATTCCCAACCAACAATTGCAGACTTGGATCATCAATGATTCCATTTATTGTTTCCTCATGATGTACTGTTAGTGTATCCTGCAATATCTGATTAGCCTTGATTACCTCAAGTTCATTTCTAGAACCACCTAAATTAATAAATATAAGAGACAAATCTTTACTTGCATTAATCACCCTTTTCAACTGCCTTGTGTTTGCAAAAGATCTATCAGTCTTGATTATGTGAGAATGTACAATACACCTGATACCATCTTTAAACAAGTGAATGATTAAATTCTTTGTAGAAAATACCTTTTTGATCGTACAAATAAGGGATACCCAACACTATCCCATAGATATCTAGTGGAACCACATCAAATTGTACGTCATCAACAAACTTACTTGTGATTGTGAATCTCAAAATGCACTGCCTTATTACTTGTAATTCATTATTTTTGCAAACCCAACCTAGTGGATAAGGTTTCTTATGTTGTGTATTTTTCAGTCCCAAGTTCCTTACAACATCTTCAAAAATTAAGTTAACTTGAGATCCACTATCTATGAGTGCATCAATTTTAGTATGCTTAGCAACAACCCTTATGTGAAAAAACTCATTTATTTTCTTATCTTCAGGGACATCATTAACTTGAGAAGTAGAAGCACAACTAGTAACAAAAACATTAGAATCCTTACCTTTTAATCCCATTGTTGTTATCTTAGTTTCATCTTCAGACTCTGAAACAAGATCCATAACAACATTTGTGGACTCCTTGCCTTTATGTTGAAGAGCCCATTTTGGCTTCAATTCTAGATGCAACTGCCAACAGTGATCTTCATCATGACCTTTCTTATCACAATGAGATCATGTGAGCTTATCATCCTTCTTCTTACCCTTTCTTGTATCTTTAGATTTAACTTTAGACTTAGATGGCTTCTTGTCAGGCTTATCAATAAAAGTACTTTTACCTCTTGACTCCAAGTGTGTGGCCTGAACACACACTTCATCCAGATTACTAGGATGCAGGACCAAAATATAATGTCATAGATAAGAGTGAAGACCACCTATATGAACTTAAGAAATGTATCCTTGGTGTACAATGGAACATTCAATGTAATATCCCTCTTCTTGAATCATGGGTGTACTCTTGGATAATTTGACCTTTCCCTTGCCTAAACATTTTCCAGTCCATCATTAACTATTGCATATGGCCTATGGGATAAAATTGTTTCTTAAGAGCATTAAAAAAATTTGTCCAAGTTAAACTAACTCTACCATGTTGTGAAATTTATGCACGAGTTCTACTCTCCCACCAGGTGAGAGCTATTCATCCCAACCAAAGAGTAGGTAACTATATCCTAGAAGCATCATCTAAGAGACCTTGAACTCTACAGTACATTTCTAATCATCTAATTTCTCAGCATTTAATTCCTCATAATACTTAGGTATATTAAATTTTACATCCAATTTAATTCTAGGCTTATGTGCACCCTTGAAAGGATTAAAAGAAGAAGTAGAATCAGTAGAAGAAGAAGGAGAAGATGGAGAAGAAGGAGAGGATGGAGAAGAAGGATTTTTTGAGGGCTCATCATCGCCTCCTAGTCTTTTCCCTTTGTCCTTCCAATCTTCGCACTTCTCTTGCTTCAAAGAATCTCCTTTTCCACGCTTCATCTATTCTCCCTTTTCCTGTCTTTCCTGAAAAATAACTTCTACCATTGCCTTCATTTTAAGAAAATATTTTTGAAAACTCTTCTCATCAAGTTCTAGACTCTATCCAACTTCTAATCCTTCCATCTTTGAAAAATTTCTTCGCTTACCAATCTCATGATTGTACTCTACAATTGTTCCTTCACCTCATTGTTTCTTAGATCATGTTAGCATTCACCTCTACATACACTAGTCCCAAAAAATCTCTGATACCACTTGATCTGATGTTAGGATCTAGGACTGTTGCACGTGAATAATAACTTCAACCATGATTAAACTGCTTAAATAAACATAACCAAATTAAAGTGAAGAGATTGACATAAGAGATAAAACAAAGAGAAGACAATACAAGTTGATAAGAGAGTTCACAAAAATGGATATGTCTCCGGGTCCTCTCCAATAGAGTGACTGATCCTTGATTATGCTCAAAAAAAATTACAAGGATCCAACTATTACAAGTCTCCTCATAGCTCTTAGATGATAATGAATTACAAAGTCCTCCCTCATAGGTACAACAAGCTTGACTTCAAGCTCCAAATGTACAAAGAAGTCAATTCACCATCAAGTCCTAGCTCTCATTTCTCAAAAACTATTTCTCACCATTCTTCACTCCCTAGAATGATTCTCACAAACCATAAACTGAATTTTGAATGCATACACTTGCACTCTCCTTCACATCACCTGATTGAAAAATCAAAGCCTGTAACCCCCTTTTTATACATAATTTTCCCATATGGGGTTAAACCACCATATTTAATAAAATAACCCCCTTACAACAAATTTCCCAAATAAAACAATAATATTAACCATTACCCCCTTAAAAAAACAAATTCTTTGTCTTTAATCCCTTATTACCTTCCATTCGGATTCCATATTATTATTTTTCTTTTCTTTTCTCGTAGGAAAGCCATTTAGAGGTCGATTAGTTTTAATATTAGTTTTAACAACTATAATAAAACTAAATTGTCTCCCGTATATTCATGGCCCTCATAATTTTGGGCTATAAAAATCATAAGGGATTAAATTTGTTTTAATTTTGGAGGTTAACCTTAATTTTAGTTGTAAAATATCTTTTATGAAAATCTTTTTTGATATTTTAAGCCCTTAAAAATCTAATTTAAATCCCTTAAAAGCTTTTAAAATCCTCTAAAAATCTTTTAAAATCCTTAAAATTCTTTAAGAATCTTTAAAAATCTTTAAAAATCCTCTTAAAAATCTTATAGTATGTGCTTTTAAAACATATAAGGTTTATTAATTTAAATATAAGGGAATTCAACTTTTAAATTCTATTTTAAATAGTCATGTCATCACTCTTGGGAGCAGAAGCTTCCCCTTTAGAAAAAGATTCTTTTACTTTGGAAGCCATAACACAAGAGATATTACAAGGTAGGGTTTCTGGTTTATTTGAACAAGACTTTTAGCTTTTGTAAGGGTTTTACACGAATTATGCAATGTAGAACTAACAAATTCTCTTTTATGAATGTCAAACCTTAAAAATGCTAAACCAAGAAAACCCTAACAAACTCAAAAGTTTGAGAAACCACAACTTATCAATAATTATGATGGGAGGGAAATAATTCACTTACTGGTTCTCTTTGTAGGTTGACAACCCTGGTTCCAATGTCAAAAAATATTGAAAAACCACAACACGAGTTCCTTGAATGTGCAGAGTGTACTTCACAATGTTGAATTATGCCTTTAAGATAGGTATTAATAATTATGCTACTCCTTAGTTTGGTAGCTCAATGTCCTTTCATCTATTAAGGCTCACTTGTGTGAACCAGAATGGCTCACTTTCCATCAACTAAGTTTTGAATGCTAGTTGGTCTTTTTGGAGTGTTAGTTGATAGACGAACTAGATTTGGCTAGCTTAATATGAAAGATCTGATTGTACACAGTTGCATTGCTTACCAAACGAAAGAAATCCACATGGAACCACTTGCTAGTGGTATGCAAGCTCCACCATCTCTTTGTCTCTATAGCTAGAATCCACATGTCTTATTTACCTTTCCCTCATGAGTCATAACCCATGCGCAACTTTCATCAATGGGAAGACAGGGAGAGGTCAGGATCAAATCTCTCGGTGTCTTCATACACACTTTTTAATTCAAAACCATTTCCCACGGCTTTATCCTTCTTACAACATCCACGGCCTAGATTAAAAGATCTTCAAACATGTGCAATATATCTACATTAGTAACGCATAGTTTATTTTCCATGCACTGTGTAAAAATATTCAATTAATATTTGCCCTTGCTCCAATGCTTCCACGTCCTTTGGATCACTCCATGTAGCAAATGTCCACTTCCTTGTTGGGAATCTGGAAATAAAGGTGAGACCCATACGAGATAGTTGTGAGCAGTCAAGATTAATCCACGTCACCCACTATCAATCATTGATTCATTTGAAAACTATGACAAACCACTTGAAACCACTAGGCCCACTATTTAGACCAGACACGCAAAATTTTCCCACCAAACCATGTGATTATTTTAATGGGAAAGAAAAATAAACAAGCGCGCAGGGAACGGTCTAGATGCGGCCACATCATTCATCACGTACCATTGATCTCCTCTGACCACCAATTGCATGCCTTATCAAAGACATCGGGCCTTCCATTCGTACAAGACACATGGCCTTCACCCGTGAGCCCATGGGAATAAAATAATAAGCAATAAAATGGAACATGCACACAGGGAACGATGGAGATTTGTTTGCATCAATCAAACAGTAGTCAGGGGTCCTCATATCTGCACATGCCGAAATTGTTAATCTTAAAAGAGGAAGCTGACTAGGATGACGAGATAATACCCATGGAAAATATGACTTAAAACCTAATGGGAAATATCTAGCCTGACTTAGGAAAAAATAAAGTAATGGCCCATCACATGACAACCAATAAAACAAAACCATAGGGTTGGTTACTTAACGGGTTTCGATGGTACAAGATGTGACTTAAAATACTGAGGACCAGCATCAAGGGGTCAACATAAAATTAAAACCTTGGTGAGGATACAAACTCAAAGGTTTGTTCAAATAAGACTTTAAGTAACTAAAACCCTTACATAGTGATAAGAGATAAAACCTTAAGCCTTCAGATACAATTCAACCAAAAATTAAGCAAGATTGGAGATGGGACATGAGAAATTTTAGGGGTTCTGCTAGTCACTCCAACTGGGGACACATGTCTCTCATAGTCATGACGAGATCCTAGAATATATGGTTGAAGCAGGCCAAACAAAACACAATGAACCAAAACCAGGGAACTACCTGGACTAGGTAGCAAGATCGAACCAAACACATCCAAAGCAAACACACCTATGCAAAATGTACAAAACCTATAGTGTACATGGAATCATAACATACTTAGGAGAAGTGTGGATTTAAGAATTGTCCATGTACTAGCAGTTCAAAAATTTTACCTATCAAGCTTTGGAGGAAATACAAATCCTCACCATGTGTACTAGCTATCAAATAAGGGCCTAACCATAACACTTCAAAATTTCCATGTTTACCCTTATCTTGAGCCTTTGCATTCCAGGTGAACATCATACTGTTTACCTCAAATTTTCTAGGAGAAGCTCTCTTTCCATGCAATTGTTTGAATTGCAACTGTAGTTTTGTATTTTTAGCATGAGCTTCTCTTCTAGTTTCATCCAATTGCATCAGATTATTGATTCTTTGTTGCATATCTTCACATATATCCTCATCATATTCTTGTAAAAACTTATACATCTTCAACGGGTTATTCTATGGCAACCTAGCATCCAAACCATATACCAAGACAAACAAAGAATAATTGGTAGTCTTTTTCACAGTCACTCTATCTGCCAAGAGTGCCAACTTTAGTTTTGAATCCCAAGCTTTTTTGTTCTTCTCCATCACCCTTTTGATGTCATTAAGCTCTTATTGTTGGACTTAGCTTGACCATTTCCTTGAGGATGGTAAGGTGAAGAATAGGAAACTTGTATACCATGTTTACCAAAAAATTATGTAAAGTACTCAAATCTAAAACACATATCATTATCTGAGATGATTTTTTCCAGGACTCCAAACCTAATGATAATATTATTTAATAGGAAATCCAACACCACCTTGCTTGTTTCCTTTTTTGTGGGTATTGTGTCTACCTATTTTGTGAAATAATTAGTGGCAATAAGGATCCATGAGTGGCATCCAATAGAATTTTTTGTTCTCTCCAATGAAATCAATTACCCGTTGTTGGAAAGGAGCTTGAACAGAAATAGGCCTAAGTGGTAGATTTCCTAAAAACCTCAATTTTCCTGCAAACCTTTGACAAGCATCACAATTTTTAACAAGCTTGTGAGCATCCTTAAAGATGGTAGGCCACCAGAATCCTACTCTCAAGACCTTGTGAGTAGTGGTCTTTTCCATGTAATGACCACCACACACTCCATTATGCATTTCCTACAAGAGTTATAATGCTTGCTTTCCATCCATAGATTTAAGCAATATACCATTAGGGTTTCTCCACCATAGCTCATTGTCAATAATCACATACTTTATAGCATGAAATTTTAATGTTCTTTTCTCATTCTCAGCCATATTTTCAAGACAATTCAAAGTTTGTAAATAATATACAATTCTTCTATACCATCTACATGTTTGCATATCACAAATAGGTGCCACATCAACCATTTCTACCTAATTAACTTGATTATCTTCCAAATTAGTTTTTACCATTAATTTAGCTAGGCCCTACCCTCTTACCAATTTGGTAATCTAGACATCAATGTTGAATTATTGGATCATGTTGATCCATCTACACCTTCTGCCTACAGTTTCTTGCTAAGTTAAAATATCTTTTACAACAGCACTTGGCACAAAAGCTATAATAGTAGCTCCCACTAAGTATATCCTAAAATTATTTATAGCCTTAACCAGAGCATATGCTTGTTTTTCCATCATGTCATATTTGAGCTTTGCGGCCTATAAAGACTTGCTAAATAATGCAATGGGTTGTTCATAAACCTCCTCATTTTTCTGTAATAAAATAGTAGCAATTGTATGAAAAAAAGTGAAAGAAAAAATATACATTGGCTTGGAGAAATTAGGAGATTTCAATATTGGAGCCTCCTTGATAGCTTGTTTAATTTTTTTGAATGCCTAGCTAGGCTCCTCACTCCAAAGCACCTTTTCTCCCTTCTTTAGCATCTTGGAAATAGGTCTTGTGGTTTTTTCAAAGTTAGTCAAAAACCTTCTTAAAAAAATTATTTTTCCAAAAAATGACTTAATACCTTTGACA
>VDFB02074450.1:0-11940 GCA_007258455.2 Sequoia sempervirens
GTTTCCATGTAAAAATCCTGGTGTTATGGTGTTGTGATTATTTTCTTTTTTTTCATGCATATTTCTTTTGTTGAAAGCTTAAGTGAGTTAAAGACTAGAATAATAAATTTAATTTTTGCACAACACTGATTCACCCCTCCCTCTCAGTGTTTCTTGTTTCCAAAAAATATTTCATACTGTGAGTGTTTATTTTCATAATACTGTTATCATTGCTGCTGTATATCATGTTTTCTACATAAAAAGTGGAGGTACAACCATTAGAAACAAGAATGCAATGGTAATAGTGCTTGCATAAAGTGGGACAACAAGGAATTCTTTATCCATGGACTGTCAATGTGGAACATACACTACATGCATAGTTACTTAAGTGCCTCACACAAGAAATTATCATAATGGAACAACAATTTTGGGTTTTGTCAAGGCTTGAAGGAGCTAAACGGAGTATTGGAAGTGTACAAGTATAAGGACAAGGATAACTTCAACCTTTGACAAGACATAGATGCCATGGTTGGAAGGTCAAGATAGGCAATGCAGTGAGGGGTCTCATTCAAAAGATAGATTGTCATTAACATTCATTGCATAATCATTAGATATCTAGCAATCATTGCACGAGTAGCTATCAAGCCTTCTAAAACAAAGGGGCATTCCATTGACTTGTGTAGGTTTTCAAAGTTCTAAATGATATAGTGTAATCATTGGTGGAATGCAAAAATTTCATTTACTTTACAGAAAATGATGGAACCTAGATGCATTCAAAAGAGAAACATTTCCTATTTTTCTACACAATAAATGAGATCAATCTAAGCTTATTTCTGTAGTAGGAGGAAGGAACTTGCACTCTAGAAGCATAAAAGAAAAATACCTTATTAGAGTGTAGTCTAAGATATGTAGTAAAGATGATTTTCGAATAGCTATCTTTAGCTACCTAAAGATAATTGTGGCAGAATACAAAGAAAAAGCAGTGGACAAAGTTTGAGGGAAGACACAAAATGAGTTATGTATGGTCGTGATTGTCTTGATCAAGAAGATGGAGAATATAAAAGAGCATATACAACTGTGTACAAATCATATGAGGGAAAAAAACTATTTGAAACCACAGAGCCACGAATATGGAGATCAAGTCCATACACAATGATTATGCAAGAAAATAATTGCATACACGAAGAGCTTGATTTTATATCAAAGTGGAACATGATAACTTCTCAAGAAGTCAAGATTCAATAGCATAAGGAAATATATAGTTGCGGGCTTCATACAAATTTTAGTTTTTTAGAAAAAAGAGAAGCTTGCCTTCAAAAATCCAGAAACACTCACAACTCCATAATAGTTCTTTCACAAAATATAGAAAGGAAAGCCTACAATCTCATGAATTTGCTAGAGGTCTCGGCTAAAATATACTGAAAACCCTAAAAAATGGTGGCACTAAGAATGTAAAAGTTTTTCATTCTGCAGAAATGATAGAATCTATCAAGACTTTGCATAAAAAACATAAATATTTTCATTGGATTTCACTAAAACGAGCTCAAATTGAGTATATATCTTGCAGAAATTAAGATAGAATACATAGCTCAAATGGGAAGAGTTACCTATTGGAAAATGTGCCCAAAATCCTTGGTAATAATCTTCATAAATTCTTCAATTATCGGTCGCAAGGTGAAGGAAAGTGCCAACAGATGGAAGCATGAAAAAATACATTAGAAATAATGAAGAGGTTGTGGCTTAAGAACCAAAAGATGCTTTCAAAATGTAGGTCGATGTTCAGATTCATAACAAAGAACACTTACCCACTTAGTTTATGCAAAAACTCTAATGGATCTCTCTAAAACAACAAGAGTGCAGATTCAAACTATCAAAATCCTAATGGTGGCAGCATATGCAGAGCAAGAGAGGTCGTAAAAACAAAGTGAAGTGAGTGCTAAAGTTTAGGGCTCATTGATTTTGTGATTAGGGTTTCAAGGTGCCCTAATTGTTTTGGTCAACCCATATGGGTATTTTTGATTTTATTTTAAAATGCTTTCCTTAGTTAATAACTTATGGTATTATTTGGAAACCCTTATGCATTTTTCAATCTTAGGCTTTAGGTTCCTTAAAGATATTATTTTTCTAATTTAAAAAAAAAATCAAAAGCCCATACTAGAATATTTTCACATTTTTGCAGGATATATTCAAAACCATAAGGGTATGTGCAGGATCATCATGGAGAAAAACATTCCCTTAAGTGGCAAAAAATTTAGAAAAATCAGAGTTAGGCAACTTGACTTACAAAATTGAATAAGTTATCTATATTATTTCCAAAAGTATGTAAGAATAGGAATCTTAGGAAAATTGAATGTAGGCCAGAATCATAATAGGTTTATATATTTGAAAAAAAATCTATTTTAGAAAAAAATTTGAAATTTCAAATGAGTACTTAAATTTGCAGTACAAGTAGGTGTCTCACAGAATCAAATAAAGTTTGAGATAATATTTTATAAGTGATTTTATATATGGCAGAGAACTCATGTCCCGATGCTGTGATGTGAATAGCTTTTTGTGTCTTTTTCAAGAAAATAAATTATCATGGCACCTTTTATTACAGGTAAATTTTAAAAACATTATAAAAACTCAGATGTCTCACCAATCTTTAACTTGGTCAAAACTTCATGAAATACATTTTTTTTAATCCTATAGTATGTGAAGCATAGAATGTGACACATGTTTTGGATTCAAAAAATGTGATACCGTTTGAATCCTATAGATGTTTTTCAATCAACCTATCAATCAAGATTTATATACTGAATTTAAATAAAACAATAAATAATAAATTCTGCTGTGTCAAAGAAGCGACAATGAGACAGGAAAGTTGAGAATACTTACTTAAAAACCTTTTGTTTCATCAGAATTTTCAGGTTAAAAAAAACACCATCAGCCAGTACAATTCCTCACATAAATTCCCACCACCCACTTTTAAGGCCATTCCATCATGATCTTGCACATACCCATAAAGGCCTTTCTTTTGCATAAATTGAGTCATATAAGCCTTGTTTTTCCTTTTGCAAAAATTAGGGCAAAGCTCAAATCGACTTGCCTTCCTAAGTTGTGAATTTGAAAAATGCAACATTGTAAGACATTATTTAAAGCAATATTTTTATAAATTTCTTTAATGATTGTCAATTAAATGTAGTAAACATGAGTTAACTGTGGATATAAGCTTCCCTATTTGAATTTGAGTTCACTTGGGCTAAATTGGAAAAAATCAGCAAACCGGACCTTCTATTTCAATTTTCAGTCAGTTTGAGCCTAATTTTGCAGCCCTGACCACCCACTCTGCATAGAAAGTTTCCCATCTTTTTCACCAATTTGGATTAGTTTTGGGCACTATTTGGAGGCTTTTCTTTAGAGCTGAAAAATGACATAAAAGTTGCTATTCAGAGATGCAGTTTAGTTGAATTTTTTTATTCTCATTATTGAAGAAATTTGGGAGCTATAAATTAGAGAAAAATTTATTTTTTCTCAGTTTAGATTATTGTTTCTTTCTCTCTTGCTCATTTCAGAGAGTTTGCAAGCATTTTTGCACTCATATTTTAATGTTGATACTCCTTCAGTTTTAATAAACAACAGAGCTTTCCTTCTCATTTCTTGTCTCATATTTGTAGTAATAATTTGATGTTCATTGTGATTCGAAATACTAAATCCTTTTTATGTCTTGTTATTGTAAACTTGTGTGCAAGAGTTTCATATGATTCAAGTTGTATTTTGTGTTCATTTTTGTGAATCTTCATACAAATTACTATTGGGTTGTATGTTTTAGGAGAGATTGTGAGAGTTGAAGTTTTGAGAAGTTGTTTGTGAGTAGAATCATCAAAGTCAAGTTTAAAACTCTGGTGAATCATCCTTAGGTTTTAGGATTTCATTTTCAGTTTTCCTCCTAACCCTTTCCTCAAAAAGTCTTTTAGATTAGGTGATTTGATAGGGGAACTAACCCACTCTAGAGATTCACTCTCACCATAGATTACCCATAACCTGGGAGTGTTTCTATGTTTCAACAGGATAGTTAAGTTTATCTTGGCTAAGGGTGCAATCCTGATTGACAACAGTTTTTGGCACGCCCAGTGGGACTCCTAAACTTATTTTTGGAGTATTTTTTGAATTGTAAGCTACTGTTTGGTATATGTAGCAGTGTTTTCCAGCCTTTGGAGGTTTTAAGATATATACCTAGCGACTCCATTCTCTAATTTTGCATGCAGACCTAAGTGCTGGTATGTTAAAAAAATCATTTATTCACTCCATTTTCTAGCTTTTACATGAGTAAAGACATCAAATTTTTATAGTCAATATGAATATCATCCACCATATCATGAAAATCCTACTCATATACCCTCTTTCTAGTCTTGTCAAGCTGATTGAATTATGTTGGTTTTACTCCCAATTCCATTGATTTGCAAAGAATCCAACATGCACACATACTATCACCCCACCCAATTCCTTTGTTAGGCCTATATATCAGCCTTTTAATATACTTCCTAAAACAAATTCGGAGCTAAATGAGACAAAAGCATTCAAGATAGCAGGAAATGCTATGCATTTAGCACAGGGCTGATGGGTTATCGTGCCTCCATTCTACAGAGACAGAGGAATCAGCTTACACAAAGAATAGTTCTGGATGAACTGAAAAAATAGGAAAGGTTTGCAAATGATATAGACAGCCTCATGTGCCTGCCTGCACAAACCTGCCAACCTCTGAGTTCCAACCCTGTTCAAGAAGAGGTTCACAATTATAAATTCCTAAGTTTTAGACAAAGTGAACCCCTTTATACTTCTAAAGTTTAGATTACAAGTTTTAGATAGGATAAGGTCTTTAACTAGCCAAACCAGCCTCTCAATCTTGAAATACCAAGTTTCAGAAGCCTTCATCCCTTACAAGTGGAAGAAAATGATCATATTCAACCTAGTATAGTTTCGAAATAGCCCCTTGAGCAACATTCTCCCTTGCAAGAAATCCAAGAAGCCCCCCAAGTTTCTCCACCAGACGAATCTGATTATCCTCTCACTATTCACCTTTGTAAGGATGGACCCATTTTTTTTTATAAATCCATTTCATTTAGCTTTGAAAGTTTACCATTTAGAGGAGCAAAATATTGAACAAGAAAAGATTGCACAAGATGAATCTTTGTTTGTTTTTACTGATGAGCTTCCTAGTTTTGTTGAAGAGGATGAAAAATTTTCAGTATTTATCTCAAAAGATCAGTTTGAACAATAGGATATTGATAATTATTTTGAGGTATCTAGATGGTACAGTGATGAGGAAGATCTAGAAGGTCAGGAACAACTGGTTGTAGAGATAGAGGAGGTTGTAGTTGAGGGACAACAAATTCTGGATCAAAAAATGGCCGACGTTCCTCAAGTTTTGACTAATTTATTTGATGAATTACTACATTTTGTGGATGACAAAGAGTGCATATCTCAAATTGCATCCATTCTAGCTCTATTACAACATGAAGAGGTTCAAAGCATTGATGTTTTGATACCACAAGAGGGCTGTAACAAGGTAACAAATAGTCTCCTTTCATAGAAAACTTAAAATGAGAATGAAGAAGACATGTTTTGGGATGACCTTGAGACTTTTGTTTCAAACTTAGATGTCAAATGGTCCTCTTTCGAAGGAAAAAGTGTGGAGCAACAACTTGAGGAGGTAAAAGGGGATGTCCAAACTTAAGGTTTGACTGAATTGTTTGAAGAGCTTCCTTTATTTATTAGTAGTGATGAAGAGAATGAATGTGAAATAATGAAGTTATCAAGTTATGAGAAGAAAAATGATGGAAGCCATTTAGATAGGGGGCTGGTTAGTGAGCACACAAATGAGAGCATCCTTAATTTGAATAGTCATGAAGTTGAGGTACATGCAGACATTGTTCAAGTTCAGTGAAAGCATGACTACTTCTCAAGGTATGGGTCTTGATATCTTTCCAAGTTCTTAAGAAATCAGTCAGGAGGATACCCTAGAGCCTATTATGAATCATGATGGGTTTTATGAATATTTATATGCTAATATAATTGATGAGTTTTGTGCAAGGTTGGGTGACATGTTTTCAAATGATCTCAACTAGGAAAATGAGATTGAAACAGTAGGTAACCAACAAAGAATCGGTAATGAGAGTTCAGATTTCATCCTTTCAAGAGGATGCCCTATTAGGGATTTTGCCAACAAGAGTTCCAATGAGATGCAACAAACTATCAACACACCTAAGAATGAGATTGGATCTGAGGAGTAGTAGATCCAACTTACCCGTTCACAAAAAACTAGAGGCATGTTTGATCATATTCACAAGATTTGTGCCTTTGGTTGTAATCTCTAGGCTATAGTACAATAACATGTGGGGAGTATTCTTGGTTTTCAGCTCTTATTTCCAGTTTATAAGCATGCAAAGCATCCTCATTTGGTTAGAAGAGGGAGTTATTTTTCAAAAAAAGCAAATGGATTTGTCTAAGTTCCATTTTCACTGATTAGTGTAGGTTAGATTTAGTATTTTATGCTAATAAGTGCTTGAAGCATATTTCATTTCAGTTATTTTCTTTCCCTAAGTGTTGTTGCACATGTTTGCTGGCCACTAGGGCCTTTTAGTTTGATTTCAGTTTGGTTTAGTTTTATTTTCTGCTACTATTTGGAGTAGTTTGTAGTTCAGTTTCATGGTTTTCTCGAAGCTTGAGAGGGGAAAATTTGACACCACACCCAATGAATTTGTTTAAGGAAACTATTCTAATGCTTAGTAGGAAAAAATTTAGTAGAAATCACCAAGAATGTTATCAATTTTTCACCTACAACTCAAATTGGCTGAGCTGAAACAACTTATGTTCATTTTAAGGTGAAATATTTCATTTTTATTTATGCTTTGCTTAACCATCGCATATATTGAAGTTTAAGAGAAAGAGTTCAGTTTTATTGTGCAATGTGTTTCAATAAAGGAAAGAATTTAGTTTGTCATTCAGTGTTTCACAGCATAAAATATATTACATGAGATAAAAGAATATTGCTTTCATTTGATTCTATAATGATTTATTCATTTCACAATGTTGCATACATTTTGCAAAAGAGATATACAAAATTTCACAAGATTGAAAAAATGTTGTTTTTCATACTCATTGGAAAGAAAAGAGAAATCAAGTGTCCCACACAAGCCATGGGAATAGCTGAACCAATACATCATAAAGAATGCACTATACAACTAAATATTAAGAAAGCAAAAGAAGCATATAATGAAAAACATATCCATCATTGCTTGTTGGTATTCGGTGTTGGTCTTCATTGTAGCCACTCCATCCTTGCTCCCAATTCTAAATGAACCTACATCATGATGAGAAAAGTTGTTAGAGCTCTGGATATGAATCTCACTATGTGCTCTATCAACGAAAATATAGCACATTGCCTATGATTTATTGAATCGGTTGAATAAACATCAAAAGTATGTAAGAGAGCCTAAAAATAAAATATCACAGGAGCATTAAGCTTCACTTTTTTATCTAACATGGTTGTTCATTGTGCAAGTATATGATAAATCATGTTGTTGATCCATTTATGAAGACATTATAGCATGTGGTGCAAAAATGGGCTCCCACAAGGGTTGAGCTCAACATGTTGCCCCTTAACATTCAAGAGGGGTTTGAGAAAGGAAACACATTCATAATTGCTCAAAAGGAAACATTCAACTGAAGGAGAAGTTCATAAAGCAACTACAAGAGAAGTTGATCCATTTCCTATTCAAGACAATCAAATTTAGAAATGCAATGAAAATGAAGATCATAAATGAACAATGGCTTATCTGAGTGTTTGAAAATATACATAGATGAATAAATGTACTACCTTTGTTGAAAGATTGTTGTTTGCATATAAATGTTTCATAATCAACTCTATTTGGTTTCATGAAATACTATATTTTCATTTTCTATTGCTGCCATGTGTCATATTTTCTCACTGTTTGTGTTGTTCGAAGTGCAAACTATGAAGGAAAAGACACAAATAGTACTCACATGTGAGGGGGCAACAAGGAATGTTTTGTTTATGGAATGCCCACATAAAGTTTTCATCATATATTTATGCATCAAGGTGCCTACAAGTAGTGCTTGCACATAAGAGACAAGAGGAATGCATTGATCACAAAATGCTATAGTGGAGTAATTATGAAAAATTCATTGCAAAGGTTCTTGATGGTGGAACAACAACCTTGTTCTCTTCAAGGTTGGATGGAATGAAGTGCATTGGGAATGCATAGTTGCTGCACATGAATAAAAGAAATAAGGAAAGTGATAAGGCCATGATACAATGGTGGAAGGAATCATCATTTAGGATATAGGTAGGTAAATTGGAAAGAAATGATAATTTTACATATAGGACAACAAGGAGTGCATTACCATGGGGTGTGATAGTGAACATGGATACATGACATAAGTTTACATATTTCAAAATATTTTATACATTGTGGATCAAAAGAAACCAATGATTTAAAGACATAGTCCTTTTTCTAAGTGAAGTTGATATCACATATTCCTTGAGGCACTGTGCATTGCTTGGAAGAGTGTCATTTCCTAGAAACAAGCATATGCATTAAAGAGCCATACGCTGCCATCGAAGTGAACATAGAATACAAAGAAGGCCCTCAAATCAGTTATGGCATGATAAGATAGTAACCTATAGGTAGAACACACATTTATTTATGCAAAATGTTTTGGTTAGCATTGAAATAAGTGTTGTAGATTTGTAAGTTCAAGATGAGATGTATACAACAAACAAAGTTACAACACAGTGAACAAACCCTCATCATTAAAATCTGTGTAAACAAAGTTTGAAAGAGACAATGCTTTTGCATATGAAACAACATCAATACCTAAGAAAATGTAGTAGACAAATGGAGAGAGGTGAAGCCATGTTGCTTCTTTAGAATTGTAAACAATGTTATCTCTATTCCTTTTTTGTTCAGAGACAAGTGAATGTACATAAAAGAAGTGCAAATGTCTTGTGAGGAGGATTTTTGAAAATGAAAATGTAAAGTTTCGGTGCCTAAAAGTAAAGGAAGTCACTTTCATCTATTGCTTTATGAATGGAAATAAAAATGCAATGGAAACCATGTGTAGCTTTGAGAAAGAATGCATTCAAATCCAAAACCCATAAGATGCAGAAATGCCTAGAATGCATAATTTGTTTTTTGCAAATACCCAAATAGTGAGGAGGTATTTTTGTTCCTTGCAAATGGCCGAACCCTTAAAGGTTTGTATGAAAAGTCTTGCATATATATTTTGAAGTCTTGCACATATATTTTGAAAATGAAGAGAAAGTAAAAAACCCATATGGAGAAGATGTGAGCCGCGACTTGGAGAATGTTTTTGTTCCTATCATGGAGATCTTACATGGATGAGGGTTTGCATAAAAGGTATTTGCACCACATTCAAAATAATTAGTTCCTAGAAATGCATGAATGTTCACGGCCATGAAGGGTTTCAAAACCCAAAAAATGGTAAAAAAAAGTGTAAGGATCTATTCTCTTCACAAGACTTTCATTATTCTATCATGGGTCGAGCTCAAATTGAGCTTGTATTTTGCATAAAATAGGAGAAATGCACAAGATGAGGCCGCGACCTCCAATGAGGAAAACATACAAATATTTCCATGGCTATTTCATAGTATACAAAGGAGCACATATATTCGTCACTATACCCTTCATTAAGCTTGAAATAAGCTTGTGTTTGCAGAGAGAAAATAATGAATGCAAGATTCAAAGAGATTGGGGCTTACCAAGCTTTCCACTGTTGAAAATTACATGAAGGGCCGCAGTATTTCCCTTAGATTTTCCTCTCAAAATTTCAAACTAGTTTCTCCAATGGTGGCAAAGAACAAAGTATATCAACAAATATTACAAACAAATAAAAATGCATTAGAAAAGTAGATATGGTCGTGGTTGAGAAAGGCCCAAAAGTGCATTTGAGATGAAGGAGATGCAAAAAACTTTTGCATATTCGACAGGAGGAAACACTTACCTTCATTTTCTTGAAGAATTTTGACCCAAACAACAACAATGTAGTATGTTCAAGATCGAAACCCCAATCTCCATGGCGGTTGAGTGCAGAGCTATTTTCCCCAAAAATGACCGAGTGCAAATGATGAGAAAAATTAGGGATTGAGTGGAGTTTTGATGTTAGGGTTTCATATGCCCTAATTCAAATTTATTATTTTTGTCACATTGATTTAAAAGTCAAACTCCTCAATTGATACCCTTTGTGCCTTGGTCGAGCTTTATGCCTTAGTCATTTTATGATTTTTTGGAGAAAAATCAAATGGGTGATGCCTCTAGGTTTTATGATTTTCCAAATGCCTAAGTCTTATTGCTTTCCTTTTGCATTCTTGTAAAAATAAAACATGTAGCATACCCTAGCACTTTTATGATTTTGAAGAAATCATATGATAGGAACCTTTATTTTTTGATTTAAAAAAATAAAAATGTCTAACACTATATACTTGGCAATCTTTATAAAAATCAATAATTTCCTTGTATTTTTTGCAAAAAATCAGAAGATGAAATAAAAAAAGATGGAGTAAGGACTCAAATCTTTTGGAGTCTTTCTACTTTGTAATTGTGAAATTGCAAAACATTGATTAAGCAATGTTCCTTTAAATTGCTTAATTAATTGTTATTAAAATGCAGTTTATTGGTGCACTTGAGTTTTCCTTGAAACTTTCTATATCTGAGTTTGAGTTCTTGGGAGAAATTGGAAAATAATGGGCAAACTGAACCTTCTATTTTCAATTTTCCATCGGTTTGACCCTGATTTTGTGAGGCTTTTGGATTGACCTATTGGAGATAGAAATTTTCCATCTTTTTCAGTCAGTTTGGATGAGTTTTGGGCACAATTTTGGAGGCTTTTCTCTTTTGATCGAAAATGGAGCAAAGTTGCTATTCAGAGATGCAATTTCAACCAGATTTTTCTATTCTCACTATTGGAGACACTTGGGAGATATAAGTTGGGGAAAATTTTGATTTTTATCAAATTAGATTATTGTTTCTTTCTCTCTGACTCATTTTAGAGAGTTTTGTAAACACTTTTGTAATCAGATTTTGATGTTGATACTCCTTCAGTTTTAATAAATAGAAGAGCTTTCCTTCTCATTTATTGTCACATATTTGCATTAATAATTCGATGTTCATTGTGATTCAAATATTGAATCCTTTTTATGTCTTGTTATTGTAAACTTGTGTGTAAGAGTTTCATATTCAATTCGGGTTGTATTTTGTGTTCAATTTTGTGAACCTTCATAAAAATTACTATTGGATTGTATGTGTTAAGTGAGATTGCGAGGGTTAAAGTTTGGAGAAATTGTTTGAGTAGAATCATCAAAGTCAATCTTAAAATTCTGGTGAATCATCCTTAGGTTTTAGGATTTCATTTTTAGTTTTCCTCTTAACCCTTTCCTCAAAAATTCTTTTAGATTAGGTGATTTTCTAGGGGAACCAACCCACTGGAATTGATATCATCATAGATCACTTACAATCTAAGAGTGTTTCATGTTTCAATAAGATAGTTAAGTTTATCTTGGATGAGGGTGCAATCCTCATTGACAACACATCTTAATCCCAAAAATATCCTACTTAGTGAATACCTATAAAGAGTCTACTACAATAAACTTCTCAGGGCCTCAAGGCCATATAACTAAAACACCATCTAGATTTCTATCAATCATTGGCTTTGTTAGTACTATGAGAGTTCACTATTCATGAGTCTCTTCTCAGAGATTCCCAAAGTGAACTACCTAAACTACCTCGAGAACAAAGTGAGAGTTCTAGAATTAGAAAGAGTAAATCATAAAGGTTTTCTAGACAAACTAACAAGCTCTCAGCCAAAGGATGGCAATGCAAAATAAGGATGACAACATGATGCACTAGAGTCCCAAAGGGACGTTGGCATCTCATATGGACC
>VDFB02074451.1:0-45538 GCA_007258455.2 Sequoia sempervirens
CGAGATTGGGAAATAAATTGAGTAAGGAGGTATCCTTGAAACCTTTCACATTCAAAACATAAAGAGTTGGGGCGAAAGGGAAACCTTGTATAATGGACCTAAAATGTCCAAAAGAAGGAGATTGCTGACCAAAAATTTGTGATGTAAGTGGAAGCATTAGAAAATATCATTTGAATCCAATGGATGAATCACATGCCAAAAACAAGTGCCTAGAGCATGGCCCAATATAAAAGGCCATTTAGTGCAATCATAAGCCTTTGTAAAGTCAATTTTGATGAAAATATATAATTATTGAGAATGTCAAGCCCATTCCATTCCTTCCCAAATCGTTATAATATTATCTAGAATAAATATAGATTTAATAGAACCAATATGCTCAAGTCTAACAATAAGTGATAACATTTAGTGCAGCTTAAGGGTTAACACTTAGGCAATGATCTTGTATGAGACATTTTACAAAGTGATAGTGAATTAATTATTGATCTATCCCTTAGGTCGCTAGTATTAGGTATGAATATGATGTTGCATTTTTTTATTAAATTTCTTAACACGACCTAGATTGTATGGCTTCAAGATACACATTTTATAGGTCGCTACAATCCTTATCCCAATAGGCTTTGTACATTTAGAAAGGGAATCCATCAAGGCCAGGAGCCTTGTCTTTGGCTATAGAAAATGACCTCCTTGAGATCGCTAGAGGTGAGGATGGTCACAAAGAATGTGTTGAGCATTCAAAAAGTAGCAAGATGCAATCCCATAGAGCTTGAAAAAATTCCCTCAAAACTGTATCAATAATTTTAAGCCAATGCAACCTAGCTTTGATCTAGCCATTATAGGTAGCATAAGAATTCACAATTCAAGTTTTATCACAGTTGGGACAATCAAAATTGGGAAATGGAATCAAACGGTTGAGCTTCTAGAGTGGTGATGGTAAGGTAAATCTCCCAAGTAGTGGCCTCATATGAGCAGAGGAAAAAATAAGCTAGGTAGCACCCATAGATGCAAATAAACCAAGATGTACGGGTTATGGCCTTATTCCATCACTTAATCCATCCAATGCCTTGAATGGGATGTGTCTCAATATCCTTGACACTTTGGATATGAGCATACACGACCTTATGATTGAGCTAATATGTGTTAAGGAAGAATTGACTCTTCATAGATTTGGGAGCTATAACTTTTTGTTCAATGTGAAACTATATGGGAAAGGGGTTAAACAAGTAAGTTCTTCTACTTGCAATTTGGTAGGTAAGGAATAGAAACTCCAAAACATAAAGAATGCTTGCACCAAAATCATTGCATGATCAAGATGCTTTAAAATTTTGTTAGTAGAGGACTATAAGTTTTCCACATGTACCAAGGTGAATGGTTAGGATGACAACTAGAATGGGTTAAAATGATCCAATTTATTGTGCATATAAAACCAATCCTCTCTTTTGCTAACTATCTAATGCATGGGGAAGGTGTTGCATTTATTATGGGACATTTCGATCATGTTGAGATCCTTGCACAAAACCCAAGTAGTGGACAACATTGAATTATCTATCTAACACTAGAGAGATCTTTCAACAACATCATTCAAAGCATAAACATTAATCACCCCAAATGAATGATTATTCACATAGAAAAGAGCCCAAACAACTAAGTTAGTGGGGTCATATTCATGATCAACCAAAAGATTATGTCACATTAGTGAGAGAAAAGTGATAAATCTACACCATCCAACCTCATGGTTAGAGAGAAACTAGAAAGAAAATGAAACAACATGCAATAAAAAGAAAAAATACAAACACTTTAACCTCCTAAAGTTGGAGAATATCTAATTTTAGGAATTTAGCATGAACATCTCTAACATAGTATTTTTGAGGGAGGTTTTTGAAACCCCTCACATTCTAGGAAATATAATTCATTTGAAAATCAAGAGGCATTTCCTCGTTATTCAACCTATCAAGAAAAAAATAATTGTTCTAAACCATAATGTTAGGAGCAACATAGCTACCAATTTTATTATTGAGTTGGCATGTTTTTCTAAGTTGTAGCACAATCTTGCCTTCTTCTAAATTCCTAGATGGGCTACAAGACCTCCTTGGGCCCATAACATGTGGGTAAGTATGTCAAGCCTACCTAGCCAAGGGTTGTGAAGCCATCGAAATAGGTTGGGCATCAAAATTTATCATTGTGTCTGTCACATTTTTTCTAACAAAATTTGAACTTTTGAAACTAGAACTCCTTTCCTTAAGGGGTTGTGAGCAAATTTGGAAGTGCTAGCACTCTAGGTCTTGTAGTTTACCAATGTAGACCAACTTTCCTCCTCCTTTGCAAGAGGTGGTGACTCAATAGAGAGTTGAAAAGTAGGTTTAGGATGTTATAAAATTAGTGGAAAATCATTGATCTTATGATAAAATCTTGGCACTGATGGCAAGTGTTCAAGAGATTAATATACTAAATTATCTGGGAGTAACAGGTTTGGTCAATTTAAATATCCACTACCTCTTTGATATCCTTTGAAGGGTCAATCTCAACACAAAAATGACATTTAGGGTGAGCCAAATAACACTTTTCAGGTTCTACACAAATGATAGAACCCACTAAGGAGACAATATGGGTGAGAAAGTTCCAAAAATGTAGAGGTAAACTTAGGAATTCAACCCAAGTCAAGACACAAAGGGAATTTTGTATGTGATAGAGAAGTCATGGGTCTAAGGTTTAAACATGAGGAGAGAAGAATAAACAAGCCATGGGCCTTGAGTGAGAACAACCTAGACATGATTGGCTTTAAAAAATGAAAAAGGAAAAAGAATGTGAGGTTTTGTATGGTGGTAAGTTGAATCCATTATGGGGTCTAGGATTTGTTAACCCACTCACAAATCACACTTCTAGAGGGGACCCTTTCCACGAAATATCTAACAAGAGTAAAATTTTCAAGCAATTTAAATAGACTTCATCAAACTTTGGAATTGGAAGGACAATATAGAGAGGTGGTTCAAGGGACTTACCTCATGAAACACCTTCAAGAGGAATTTCCTCAGGTGTTTGAGTGGGGGATCCATGGGATATTATTGAGATTTTAGTTACTCCATCAACAACAATTATGGATCAATGAAGAGTTGAGGCCATTTAAAGGGGCAAAAAAAGCCCTTAGGCCTAGCAAATGCAAAATGACCAAAATAAATACAAATAATTGCTAGAAGGATCTTGCAGAAATTTGTAGTATGACACGCACTAGAAAGCTAAGAAACCCTAGCAAAGCCAGTTCTCCATGTGATGTAAATTTGAATAGACATCTTAACTATGAAATTTCTAATGGTTTACTGTAATTCAAACTCATCTCACTTAAAAGAGGACTTTGAATTATTCAATAAGGAAACATAACTACTTAATTTTATTGGGGTTGTATATTTAAAGGGAACGAGTTACATAGTTAAGTAAAAAATAATAATTGCAACATGATATTTTATATTATGATAATTTAAATATTTAATTATTAAAGGTTGTTAAAATTTATTAAATAATAATTTTTAAAATTTAATTATAAAAATAGATATAAAATATATAGCAGTTAAATAATAATATTTATAATTTTAAATATAAAAAATTAACATAAATGTTTAATACATTATTTTCTTTTCTTTTAAATTTATTTTATTTATTATATATATAAACCTATAAATTATTTTAATTTTTTATTAATACTCATTTTATGTTATATATTATAATTTTTCTACCTAATTAATAATCTAATTACAATAATTTTATTATTTATACTTTTATACATAATCTAAAAGTAATATAATATACTTATTAAAACTTAAATATAAAATAATTATGATATTTTTCTTAATAATTTAATTACAATAATCTTATTATTTATATAATTTTTATACATTATCTTAAAAATTGGGATCTAATAGTGAACTTATTTTAATAAAATCTCACTCTCACAAATAATGTCTTTTTAGTAAGAGTTTTATTACAACAAAAAAATTATTAAATAAGTATGGTGGAATTATGTGTAATTAGAACATTATAATTAGTATTTTTATTTTATGTTATTCTAGGTTAAAATAAATTACTTTTTTTATTTTTTATTTTGTGATGAGTAAAAAAAGTTTTGGAAAGGGTTTTATCCATATAAGATTAAAATAACATTTAAAATAACATTGAAACTAATCTACAAGATTATTCAACTTTCTCTACTTTTTCGTGAGGAGCAGGAGACGATGCAAACACACCTAAATTTCCTACTTTTCAATGAAATTTAAATTTGAATAGTTTATTTTTGCTTTTCATCTTTCCTTCATTTTTCCTCAACGATCTTCATTCTCTGTTTGGTTTGCGCAGTATGCAGAGTCTTTCTCAAATGGAAAAAGCACCCTCAAATGGCTTATGAGTAGCAATATAATAAATATGCCACAGATAATGTTATGTCGTGCGGCCTTGAAATTTTTCTTTTCACAAGGTTTTACTGGCAGTGGTTATCAATGAAAGCAATGGTTGGCTTCTAGCCATATGTAGATTCTAACTACTGCAGCCGTTCTTATGATTTTTTGAATTTTTCTTGGTTTTTCTTTACTGCATTTTGAAATATCATACTCAAGCACATATTTTGTATATCGATCCAACCTCTCATAAGATTTGGAAAATGCCAACCTGTAATTTGTCCTATCAATGTTTCCTGGCACAAATGCTGGAGAGTTAAACTTCTGCTTTTATTTACTAATTATTCAGATGTAAAAATAGAACCTTCAATATCTTAGGGTTTTTAATACACTTTATGTGGATTATTTGGATTTTAAAGATATGCTTTTAAATATTTTAATGGAAAAAGCTTAATAAAATGTGATTTTCTTTGGACAAAGTAGAAATCAAATTGATTCAGGCATATCTTTGCTTTCACACCATTGTATATTTTGATGCTTTTAATTTATTATAAAACAGTTAAAAAGTTCAATTTCTTTATTATCTAATTTTAAAAGTTTGAAATATTATAATATATATTTAAAAATGTTATATTTAGGTTGTAGAGTAAAAAAAAATAGATTAATCAAAGATGTATGTCTAATTTTAATTGAGTTAAAATAGTTTATATTGAAATAAATGTTGGGATTCAAACAATTGACATTAAGAAAATAAAATTAAAAATGGATCAAGATTTTTATGTGGATTTTGACATTATGTCAAGTTTGATCTCTTTGCCCAATTAATACATTATGACAAAAGACTAGAAAAGTGATTGATTACCAAAGAAAAGATTAGTACATTGGATGACATACTGAAAGAATTGTGATTTCTAAAATATAATCACACACATGGCCTAGTCTTGGGACTAGGACATCCACTCAATCTAGTTTAACAAGTGTGGTTTAGTTTTTTGTTCACCTATAGAAATAGTTTGCATACACTTGTACACAAATTTGAAAATGGGTTGTGATATTGAAAAGAAAGTTTGGATTCCTATAATAAAATAAAAGGAATAAGAAATGATGCAAATATTAATGCACCTATATTTTAAATGTTCTAACTATGATTGTATGCTTAGAATAATTGATTATCCTAAATGAGATACATTTATGTTCTTCAATACAAATCATAGACACAAATTGGGACTTTGTCATGCAAATTAATCAAATAACAATCACATTTGCAGAAAGCTTCAATAGTGGGTGAAATTTAAATTGGCATGAGTAGGCCACAACATGACCTAATCCAAGGAAAAAGATGGTGGGTATGTTATAGTCTAAGAAGGTAGAAACCATTTAAATATGGATTTGTGTAGATTGAGATGATTTGTAAAGTAGATATAGATGATGGTTCAATATTGTGTGTCAAATGACCCAAGTTGAGTGTTAAGACTGCGCATTTATGAAATTCATGAAAAGTGGAGTAAAAAAAATGGGTTAAATTTATAGATATGCACCTTTAGTTATTAAATTTCCCTCTTTTCATGCATGCTCAAATATATATATGAGAAGGTGTCCCAAATTAAAAATAATATTAATCAATCATGGAAATGATAGAATTATCTAGATTCTAAGCCATCTAGATTAATTATACTCTTTTAGTCCTTTTTGTGTAATTGACACTCATCAGGGCTATAATACTATTAAAGGAAAAATATCATACTATTTGAATGAGTTACTACACATAAATGAAGAATATGATGGCTAATAATTGTCCCCCCTAAAACTATGTAGACTATAAAGAAGTACCTACAAATTGAGGAAGAAATTTATATAAATACAAAATGAATTTTTGATGACGTGACTAAAACATGTAATGATAAGGAAAGGAAATTGGCTAGATAATGTGTATTTGGTGTATACTTATCTATATGTGAAATTGGTGTTGTGAAAATTGTATGAAAGAGATCCATAATGTTATCCCCAATGCATTGAAATTGGGAAACAATCAAAGAACACAAGGCTCCAATATACAAATTTAGTCATTTATCTTCAAATCCCTTTACATTCTTTGAATTATATATAAACAATATTTCTCTTAAAGTACTTCACCTAAGTAATAACTAACACATTTAATAAATTAATACTATTATGTTAATTTATTATTTATTGAATTGAGGAGAAGGATGTTAATTTCAATAGCCATTATTTATTTTTATTTTCCAAATGATTTAACAATTTAAAAGTAGGCTTTTTATTTTGAAAACAAAGAAAAGAAAAGAAGTTGATAAGATTGAAATGAAATATAGAATTATATTTTATTAATATTTCAATTCTAATATTTAGTTATTTAGTTATTAATAAGTTAGTTTTGAACCAATTAAAAACTAGAATTTTATGCTCATCAAATATAATTTATTTTTTAAAAGTGAACATGTTAAATACTTAATTTTAAAACTTGTAAAAATTATTCTTCTTAAACATAATTGGCTAAGAAGTTTGGGTTGTTATGGGAAAATTTGTAGGGAAAGCAAGGTAAACTATTTTCTTAACTTTTTTAAAAAAATCTTTTTTGTTTTTTGCTTAATAAAATCATTTCATTAAATCTTTCTAAAATAAATAAATGTTACTTATTTTTACATTTTTTAAAGAATGATTTTTTAATGTATGTAATTGTTATTTTTTATTAAAGAAAATCTCACAAAAATCAATTAGCTATTTTATAGATATTTGGATTCACACTATTAAAATAATAAAATAAAACTTAAATTAAAGCACATCCATAACTTAATAAAATAAAACTTAAATTAAAGCACATCGATAAATTAATAAAATAAAACTTAAATTAAAGCACATCATAAAGAAATTTGGACAACACAACATGTAGTTCAACCTAGAACTTCATGTATACAATGAAATCCTAACACAACCCTACAAAACATAAAATCAAGAATACACTTTTGTTGAGTTACACATACCTCTATTATGTGAAGAGAAAGGTTGTGAAATTCAACCATTCATTTGAGATAACCTTAAATGTGTAGAAAAAGACATCTTATGAACCATGAACTAAACATGTGCAAGTTGAACAACACAATGTGTAGTTAAATGAAAAAAATTATATATAGATTCAAATCCTAACATGCAAAATTAAATATAATAATTTGTACATAAGCATGAAATAACACAAAATCTAGAAGACACATTGGTTGGGGTGCATATATATCTATTACATGAAGAGAAAGGTTGTGAAATCCATCGATAGATTAGATATAACCTCGAATGGCCAATTAAGTCCTTCCATTGCTGCCACCAACCTCAAAATCAATAACACATTGTTTAAATCCATTGAAATAATTTTGAATAAATATTTGAGTCAACTAGGAGAGATATACGCTTGAAACACATATTACAAAATATGAACTAAAATTGTACAAGTTGAAAAACATAATGTGTAGTTCAACCTACAACTTCATATATATAATGAAATCCTATCACAACCTTATAACAACATAAAATTAGGAATACCCTTTTGTTAGGGTGAACATACCTCTATTACCTGAAGAGAAAAGTTGTGAAATCTAACTGTTCCTTTTGATAACATCAAATATGCACAAAAACACATATTATGAACCATGAGCTAAACTTGTGGAGGTTGAACAACACAACATGTAGTTCAACTTATAACTTCATATATACAATAAAATCCTATCACAACCCTACAACAATATAAAATGAAGAATATAATTTTGTTGGGGTGCAAATACCTCTGTTATCTAAATAGAAATATTGTGAAATATAACTATTCCTTTGAAATACCTCTAGTTTGCACAAAAACACATCTTAAAAACCATGAACTAAACTTGTGTAGGTTAAACAATACATTGTAGTTTAAGTTGCAACTTTATATACATGGTGAATCCTAACATATGACCAAATAAAATGTAATTATTTATGCGCAAGCCTGAGATAAGAGAAAATTAGGAAGATGCATTGCTTGGGATACACATATCTATATAACATGAAGATAAGGGGTGTGAAATCCATGAATACCTTTGGGATAACCTTGAATGACCAATAATCTCCTTTCATTACTGTCTAACCTGAAATGAAAAACATGTGCAAATATTTTTAAAGCATTATGAATCAATATGTGAGCTAACTAGGGAAGGTATTTAAATTTGAAACATATCTTACAATCCATGAGTTAAAATTTTATAGGCTAAAAAACACAATGTTTCATTCAACCCACAACTTTAATTTAAATCCCATAATGCTCTTTTAATTGGGAAGTGGCCTATTAATTGAGCTAGATTTAATTTAAAACCAAGAACACTTTATTAATTGGTAAGTGGCATGTTAATTGAACTAGATTTATTTTGAAACCTAGAACACTTTGTTAATTGGGAAGAAGTTTGTTAATTGAACAAAAATAATTTTAAAGAAGTGTCATCTTAAAGAATCCTTTGTGATGAGGCTAACCTTGTTACATTATTGCCAGCCTTGTGACTCCTATGCCCAATGGATTTTTAAGGCCACTAGTTATCAATGCTTAGCAGGAAAAAATCCCACAAAGATCATTAAGAATATTTGTCACTTTGTACCCTCCTAACTAGGGTGAGTGACTAAGGTAAGTGGATAGTATTAAAGGAAAGGAAATAATGTCTATTAGTAATTTTGGAGGTTCCTGGAACCACCACAATATCTAATAGTTTCTCACTCCCCTCATATGCCCCAACAAGGAAATGCAATGAAGAGATAACATGATGGAAGGGAAATGGTTTTAGTTCCTGATGGATCCATAAGCGCCAAAAAGATAAATCTAAGGTGGTGGGTGGCTAAGTAAAGTCAAATACTAAGTAAGGTTAAAGTCAAAATTGATTATTGTTATTTGATTCATTTGTTAGTCCTCAAGTTATTCATTATGATCTAGGAAAACCTTATTAGGATTAGGTTATTAAAAGTAAAAAATGATACATATAAATAAAAAGTAGTGATTCATTGTCTAATCATCATATTACAAGTTCTTTTATTAGGCCACTTTGATAGGAAATTTTTGCTTTACCAGTTTTTATTAGAAAATTGGCTTATGGACTTGCTTGGTGAGGCCCATACTTGTTCTCAATGTGCTTCTATGGATCCAAAGCTTTCTAAACTCAAGTGAAGGTTTTGGAGTTGGAAAAAGGATGGTGAGCATCTCTAAGTTCAATTCCAAAGTGATGCAACAAACCTCAAGAATTCCCTCATACAGAGCCTTATACCTATTTTTTATGGACCATCACCAAGGAAAAATAACTATCCACCAAGACATAAATACACCCTTGGGGGTACCAATCAAAATAGTCTTACATAAGTTGATTCAAAAAAACTTAAATCACACTCCTAGACTTTAGACATTATGACAAACCACAAGTCAAACCCACATGTTATAAAGACGAAGATCATTATGAGTATCACCGAACAAAAGGGTATAAGACATCTAATTTTATGAAACTTAAAAAATCATCCAAGACCTCATAAATCAAGGTAAGGTAAATATCGATCAATACCCTAGAAATAATGACTTAGGTATATAGATGGACCCGATGCCCAATTGCAGTAAAGATAATGATGATGGAAAAGAAAAGGATTATAACCAAGTCAATCAAACCTATGATAATGTTGTAGGAACATGTGATCATCACATCTTTGTAGTTACTATACAAGGACCTAATCCTGAGTGTAGAGTTACCAAACGAAGAGGGAAGGTTAATATTCATGGAGCCCCTTTGCAACCAAGATTTCCATCAAAATCAAATTCTACTGATTATAGTCTATTGGACTAACTTAAGAAAACCCCTAGACAGATTTCCATCTTGGAACTCTTGAGAATTTCTCTAGCACATAAAGAAAATCTTGGATAAAGCTCTTTCGTCATCATCTGTACCCACTGATACTGATACTAAGCAATTCCAAGTTATGCTCAGACATATTGCATCCACCCATCAACTTGTATTCATAGAAAATGACATCCCATCTCAATCATTCCATAATTGTACACTAGATCTTGAGGTCTATGTCCATAAAAATAAAGTGAAAAGAGTTTTGATAGATGAAGGTGTGGGCTTAAATATTTCTACCCTCTAGTTGACAAAACACTTGGGCTATTCTAAGGATGTGATTGCAAGAGAAAAAAGCATCAAAATCTAAGCATATGATTACAATGAATGAGATTCTGAAGGAATAATCAAACTACCCATACAAGTTGGGCCAGTAATTGTAGAAACAATATGCCAAGTCTTGGATCTTGACTTACCCTATAACATTATTCTTTGTTTCCCATAGATCCATGCCATGCAAGTCGTATCATCCACATATCACCAATGCATAAAATTCCCATATAATAATAAAGAAATTGCAATTCATAGTGGTCTTGAGCCCTTCTACTACTGCAAGAGTATGAAGGAGAAATACTACAAAGTGATACAAGTACCTAAGAACTCAGTTCCATTATCCTCTTCATATGTTGACCCATCAATATTAGCCTCCACATCAACATCTACATCAACAACACAACAAACTATCCTGAAAATAAAGGAGCTAATCAAGGACAATAGTTGTGTTGATTACAACCTAAAGGAATCCTTTGTTGTGGGAAAAATTCCACTTTCTCCTAGAACATATGGTAAACCCCGTCATATTAAGAAAGTGACTAAAAAGTCAAAATGGAACCAATGACCTTTACAAGATGTCAAGTCTACTCAAGAGTTGAAAGAAAACAATTAATTGCTTCATTATCTATGGAGAGTTGAAGGATTCATGCAAACATAAAAATATTAGATTGAGTCAATGAGATATACAAAATATAATTGAGCATACAAAGATCCTACTCAATGTGACTCTTCTTAAAAATGGGCACATGGATTGGAAACTATGAATGAAAAATAATTGAATCATGGAAATTGTGACTCCATTCAATCTTAACTTAGAAATCTCCTAAGTTGATGCATGTTGGGTTCTTGAATTGAAAAACTTTGACTTTAACATATTTGGAGTTTTCCACAAGTATATGAAAATAAAGTGAGATGTAAGGATATCCAAATTTAAATTTGAATTTGAATTTTCTTGATTTTTATTTTGAAAATGAATTATAAATATAAAGTATTCTCTTCCTCACTTAGAAAGCCAAATAAACAAGGAAACACAAATAAGTATTTTTGTTAATGTTGATCACTATCAACCTAAGGTGCTTCTACATCACCCTACATTGTGACTATGCCAAATAAGCATCCAACCTATAACTCACACCATCTATTCAATTGAATTATGTGCTTTTGATATTGATTGTACCTATGAAACTCAAGATCCCATCACTATGTGTATCCATTTGGAAAATTATGGATGATGATATATATCATGAAAGAAACCTTAATTAGAAATAATTCGAATAAATGACCATTGAATAAATTTTAGAAAACCTTTAGACATACCAATGCTAACTGAAATAAAGCTATAATAAAATTCTTATTTCTTAAGCAATTTAAATTGGTGATAGAGTTTTTGAAGATAATTAAAAGACACAAACACAAAAATAAGAGATAAAAGGAGAATTTTGACCAAACTAGTTAGGTTTATACTTGTTATCATGGAAACATCTACGTGAGAAACATATCAATTTAATCTAAAATCAATTAAAAGGAATGCTAGTATCAATTTAATCTAAAATCAATTAAAAGGAATGCTAGTAAACTATTGCATATTTAAAATATTTTATCTGATGCATTTATTAGATGTTACAATACTTCAAAAATATTTTAAGTATTATCACTGTTACAAATGCATTATTTTGTGAGCATCGTATTATTTATTACTAGCATACACAATATTTTTTACATGAAACAACACATTCATCCAAAAGATGTAAGCAACAAAAATAAATGTGCCTAAAGACTAATCAAATCAGTCATATATATTATTCATGTCAAAGTAATGATATAATGCTAAACATTCTATAAGAATTTATAAATACTACCATTTTTTAGAATACAACAAAAGCTGGAGAAATAGAGGTGAACTAGGAGTGCTAGAGAGTAGAGGTACACATTGATCAAGATTAGATCCATGTGGTAGAGGATAAATGTACGAACACGAAAGTGACCAAGAGACGTGTATTGGACCCTCCATAATACAAACCACTATTCCAAATCAAAGATTGAATATTAACATAAATTTATAATATCTAGTCCCAAGGCACTTTAATTTCAACGTCTATGACATATTCACACATCATCTTCATATATAAAACTACATATACTTTTGTTATTTAACATTAAATTATATATTTTCAATAACCACTACTATATATATATATAACCTTGAAAAAATTAATTATATTTTGCATTGCATTTGTTTTGATTAAGATAAATGTTTTTGACCCCATTTATAAACTATATTTTAAAAAGACTCCATAACCTATTACATCAATATTAACCAAAAATGCCTTTATTAATTTGACAATAATTAAATGAATTAAACTATATACTCTTTATTAAATTTATAATTTTCCCTTTCAAAGATTTCAAATAAAAGAGCAGAAAAGCATAAAAATAGAACGGATCCAATCAAATACTTTTAATCCCATTTATAAACTATATTTTAAAAAAACCCCATAACCTTTTACATCAAGATCAACCAAAAACGTGCCTTTATTAATTTGACACTAATTAAACGAATTAAACTGTATAGTATATACTCTTTATTAAATTTATAATTTTCCATTTCAAAGATTTCAAATAAAAAAGCATAAAAACATAAAAATAGAATGCATGCAATCGACCGTACGGTAATCGAAAAAAACTAAAAGCAATGAATGGAGGGGCCATGATTTCACCTTCAAGATTTGATAGAAAACAGAGAATGGAGATCGCTAAGCTGCAGAGTAAGTTTACTAGCTCTGGACAGTACAGCCCTGACTAACAAAATTACTCCCCATTTCTCCACGCGACCAGTATTACAAATTTCCCCAAGAAAATTTACAAATTCAACCAAGAAAATTCCATCAGGTCAATTAACAAAAAGCAAGACAATTTTTTCTTGGAAAAGAAAATGCAAAACTGAAATCAAAGAGAACCGAAATAATTTTTGCTTTCACAAAGTTTTCAACGCAAATTAATATGTCCAGGGTAAAACATTTCACCAAGTATCCTGCGGCAGGCAGGGATAAATAAATCTTTCAAACATATTTGTAATATAACTGAAAACTAGTTACAACAATCACAGAAGGGCATTGCCCATAATTTCTCCAACAAGACCACCGGCAACAGCTGCTGTAAATGTTTCAGCAAAATTAGCTGTCGGATTTGAGATATCATTCCGATTTCCTTCTTTTGGAATAGCCGGGGCTTGAGAAGGATGCTCCAGAAGGCCCTGCATATCAAGTTTTGCACAGGTCAAATCTAGGGCATAGGGGCACCCCTGGCAGTAGTATCGCCAACCCCGACATCTCTTAGAGCAGAATCGGCAACTGTAGTCTCCACCGTTAACCTTGAAAAGTTTTAGAGAATGATTCTCATGCTTGCTAAAGGTGAAAATCTGGGGAAGCGTGATGCAAAGGGGATGGAACCTCGGGCTAGGTTTCAACACATTGAAAGATCTCAGTCTACGAGGAACTTTGAACAAGAAACCTTTGATGGTATTCTGGCAGGCGCTGCAGTTATGGCTTCCGATTCTCGTCCGCGAGCAGAAAGTTAACTCCTCACTAGAACTCTGATACACAGCTGGCAGTCCGGCACACTGTCGATGCAGCATGAAGTCGGGGCAGGATGGGAGTGGGCACCGATATCCCTCTTTGCCTCCCTCTTCCCTGCATCCGCTGCAATACTAGCGTTCTCCGCCAGGAAACCAAACAAGCTTATGTTTGTGGCGTGAGGAAAGAAGTTCAGTCGGGTAAATATCCATAGGGTTTGGAAAGAGGTTCAGAACGGGGGACGAACAAATTGGAGTTAAGGGCAAGGGGCCAATAGATACAAAGGTCTAATTATCATGCAGGGCTAGGCACTTGTATTTATACTACAATCGCACCTTGTGTGTAATGGGTACCCGAAGAGGTTTGGAAGGTCAATTGAGGAAAAAAATGAATTTTCTTCTTCTCATAAATGTAGTACATGAGGTTAATTAATAGGTCTTTTAAAAAATGCTTTTGTTTATATATTATTATAAAATTACTAAATTAATTTTATAAACTTTTGCTTTCTTTTTAAAGCTGTTTTAAAATTGTTTGAAATTTTTAAGAAGAAAAAATAATAATATAATATTCTAATTTCAAATAGTAATATATATCATTTTATAATATTTGTTATGGAAATACATATTAATTTTCAATATTTTTATGCTTTTATAATTTTAAGAAGATTTTTAACAAGATTATCTTGCATATCTAATAAAAAATAAATAAATATAATATTATATATATAATGAAATCAATATATATATTGTTGTTTAGCAATGGAGATAAGAAACTTTTGCTTTGTTTTTAAAGTTATTTGAATTTTTTTATTTTTAGTATTATTTTTAGTTTTAAAGTTGTTATTTTTATTTTATATGGAGTCACTACAATGTGCATCGCTATATAATGCACAAACCAGTCTACTAACCCGTCTCAACGTAATATTATATTTAATATTTTTTATATTTGTAAGCTTTCAAAGCATGCATTATCATCATCTTTTTATCCTTCTACTATATATGAAATTTCAAAGAAAATATAATATAGTATTCTAATTTTAATATATATAATTTTACATGATTTTTAATTTATAATATTTGTTAAGGAAATACATATTAATTTATAATATTTTCATCACTTTGGTAGTCATCCACGGTTTAAATATTTCATGATCAACATGATAATGAGACATCGTGCACAAAATTCATCAGTTGTATCCGTAAAAAGAAATTTTCAAGACATGTCACTCACCATCAAGGAGTTACGTGACCATATAGAAAACATGCCACACTCTCATCTAGCAGATAGGTTGATGTGGTTTGGAACAAAATTAAGGGGTGCAAGGCCATACTAGACAAAATGTCATGCAAAACTGACTGACATGATTCATCAAATAGGTTCTCCTATGATATTACAAAAGAGGTTTTCTTTCTAAAGCTAAAACAATGCAAAAAAATAGAAATATGTAGAATTATTGAAATTGGAACATACATTTTAAAAATGAAATGTAAAACAAAAATAATTGATAAAGAACCTATGACCAAATTCTAAAAGCCTTTGTCTAGGTTGCCAACACAATGTGTAGATGTCTACATGACATGTTAGCATTTGTAGAACAAGAAATAGTTTTAAACCCTAGAAATTTTATTTTTTCTCGTAGTATCTTGCTCAATTACACAACAAAGAACAAGAAAAATATACGACACTCTATATGATGATAAAATGCAATGTATATGTAATATATATCATTGCAAAGATAATCATACAAATTAGATAAAGATAACAGTACAAATATATCTACTATTCATAGGCTTTGCCATTATAATGCAAGTAGTCTTTCTAGTTATTACATCAAGAGGCGTGTATACAGTAGCAACACTGATCTAATGTAAACAAAAATGAGAGATCTTAATTACATCGAGAGGTGTGTATATAGAAACACAAACCTAATGTAAACAAAAATAAGAGAGCTTAATTACGTTGAGAGGCGTGTATATAGACTTGATGTAAACAAAAATGAGAGCTTTTAAAATTGATATCCAAACAAGAAGGAAGATACTAGTGGTAATGGAAGGCCTGGCTTAACCATCACACACTAAGCACTGACCAGCTTAGGTGGTTGATGTGGGCCCTCTAAACTTTCTGTTTTCGTAATTCTTTCTGTTGTGTTCCTTTTCACTCTTCACAATTACAGTCACTGTTGCAATTAAGTTTGAATTCACTTTTGAATCCCTCCCGCCCAATCCATTAAAAGTAGTGACAAGCAACTAAGTACTTCTACTCGCCTAGGAAATCGAACGATGGTAGTGTGGAGTTGGTTGCACACAAGCCACACATTAGTGAAGACCACACTATATTGGAGGTAATGTAGAAATTTAACTTTTGGTTGCTCTTTCTTATGTTTCTGTGTGGTGTGGGCACATGAATGGCCGTCAGTAACAACTTGGGGAAAATTCGGCGGGCCATAGACTATGCGAACATTTATGTATTTGTGTCACTCATCAGCATTTGGGGATTCTTTGGAACAATTGCCTTGGGTTCCATCTCTGAATATTTTATAACGCCTCCTTAAAAAAATTAGCTTCAAAATTATGTTCATTTGACATTCTAGATAGGTTGCTAATGCCCTGTTTTGCATTTCAAGAAGGTAGGTGTTCCAAGGCCAGTGTGGATGGCGGCCTCACAGGTGGTGATGATAGTGGGGTACATAACAATGGCGGTGGGGATCTCTTTACCTTAGCTCTGTGGTGGTGGGAATCTGCTATGTTGTTCATCTCTCTATTTCAGTTCTGAAGGCATCAGAGCTTTTTGGATTGAAGTACTATGGGTTGATGTATAACATTCTAATCTTGAATATGCCTATATGCTCCTTCCTCTTCTCTTGTCTTTTGGCTGGGATTTTATAAAATATTGAGGTTGCCAAAGTTGATAAATTCAACGCTAGGGGATGGTCGTATGCAAAGTGTATGGCCTCTAGAGTCCACAATATTTGATGAATGGGAAGACTTGTGTGGGGGCCCATTGTTATAGGTTTGTGTTCTTGGTCATGGCTAGCATCTGTTTGTAGGGATTCAACCTTGATGATCTCCTCACATTTTGAATGAAAAAAGTGTATGAAAGCATATACAAATTTCGTAATGCCATGGAAGCACCCCTTGTCTAGACCAAAAACCAAGGAGGACCACTTTTATGTTAAAAAATTGAATTCTTTGAGGCCTTGATTTTGAATTTTAGATTTTAACAACCTAGTCTTATGATGGATCCATTTTTTTCTTTAAATTGTACAAAACAAAATTTTCCATCCTGCGTAATAGCACGATAAGAATTGTTCTAATTTAAAATTTAATTTATAAATTATTTCCTTATTTTTGAAGACCATTTTGAAAATGTGCAAAGTTATAATATGATAGTTGCCAATTTATAAATTCTTAATTTGAAGAAGTGAAAATACAAAATATGATCATTGCCATGTGATTTCAGCTATCTTTCAGTATATGTTATTTAAAAAGAGACAATATATTATATATTATGAATATTTAGTAATGTAATATAATGTTAAAAGGTATATATATATATAATTTAATTTTTTTATTTATTTTATTTTTAATAATATAAATATAAATTAAATTTTAAATAAAGAAAATGTTGATCATAAATAATATAATGATAATTTGGTAATCTAATAAAGCTTTTTTTATTAGCAAAAGGGAAGGATTTGAACAATGTCTATGCTTTAAGATCTTACTAGAAGTTTTAGTAAGCTTCTTATGAAAGAGAAGGAAAGTCTCCCTCTAAACTAATATATATATTTTTTCCAAAACAAATATTTTAAACAAAAATTGTAAATTTTACCTAGGAAACTCAATTGAACCAATAAGAAGAATATTTAATTCACATTTTTCAGTTGAACCAAATTCTTACTTTAGATATTTTGGTGAAAAAAATATGGTTGAAGGAATACTGTATGTAAACAAATTATATGTATCGCATCAATTTAGGTGGAATCAAAGTTCCTACTTGAAAATAATTTTACTTAGACAAGACTTTAGATTCATGGTTTAGGATTTGTTCATGTCACTAGAATAAGATAAAAGATAGTTCCACACGAGAATACTAATGTATTAAGGCCCAAGATGGACACACATACTTGTACCAACTAATCAATTTTGAAGATTTGTATCTACTTAACATGAAATCAAGATTTAGGGGCGCAGGGGGGAGGGGGGTAGCTTGACTGGCTAAAGCACCTTGTTGCTAGTAAAAGGTCACAAGGTATAGTCTCCTCCCATCCTTGTGGTACCAGAGGGCATGTTGCACTAGCATCATCGGTCATGTGAAAAAAGTTTACTACGTGCATTGTGGTTTATAAGGGTCTACCTGATTCCTACAGTCTAAAAAAACATGAAATCAAGATTTATTAATTGTAACCATATCTAGTAAGCAAATATAGTCTTTGATTTTACAATAAAAATCAAAATAACTATGAAAAGGAAACAAGTTAAATCTACTTCTAATCTAATTGAAAGAAAAAATGGAATGGACAGTCAGTTTTAATTTTCTTTAAGTTTCTCTGGTATTAGGTTCATCAACTAATTTTATTATTTAATAAAAGAATCATTTGCATCATTACACTATAAATCTTATGTGTTAGGGTGAAAAATGATAATTTTTTATTAGGTTCATACGTCTTATAGCATAGTTTG
Organism: Sequoia sempervirens; assembly: GCA_007258455.2. Classification (NCBI taxonomy): domain Eukaryota; kingdom Viridiplantae; phylum Streptophyta; class Pinopsida; order Cupressales; family Cupressaceae; genus Sequoia; species Sequoia sempervirens. The sequence goes on from VDFB02074451.1 coordinate 18,807, forward strand.
GGTTCTAAACTCGATAATCTCTACTTCATCAATTTTATTAAGTCATAATTCACAACCATAGTTTTGTTTTATGGTTTTGGGTGTCATTCATTATAAATAATAAGTTATCAATTCTCACACATGTGTGAGAGGTATTGTGGAGAAAATTATGCACTTTTGAAAAAATATTATTGTATTAGCCCAAATAGAGCCTCAAAAATTTCTAAAATAGGAATTACTCAACAACTCCTTTGAGAATATGAAATTTATGAAAAAACTAGATACCAAAATCAAGAACAATTTGCACCACTATAAAATTCTACCCCAAATAAACAAAGTTTCTCACAAAAAGGATGCTAAAGATGCTTGAATTATGACCATCTAAAGTTGGAGTGTAAAATTGAAAACTTCATTAGAGAGGGGGACAATTTTGGGGGGTTGTCATATTGACATCTTGTTGATATCAACATTAATATGTGAAAAAATATACTCCCCCTTACTAAATTATTCTATCTAATATGGAATAACAATAATTTTTCTAGGAATGTGTAGAACATCACCAAAGCATGGAGAAGTTGTACACTGTTGTTGAATGATGAGTGATATGATGCTAAAATGAAGAACCTCCTTTGAAACAAATGAAATTATTAGGATCAAGATAACAAGAATCTACATGAGTACCCCCAATGACACTACTCGAATCAAATGGAAAAAAAAGGAAAACATCTAAAAGTTAACAATACAAATCTGGTACATGAATTTGCACGAGTGACCCCAACGACACTACTCAACATGCAAGATGCAAGTAAAAAATACTGGTACCAAGTCTAAAGAACACTGATCAAGAGAGACAATAATCTGCATGAGTGTCCCCAATGAAACTACTCAAATCAGATGGAAAACAAAGGAAAACATCTGAAACTCGAAGATACAAATGACACATAAATTTGTATGAGTGACCCCAATGACACTACTCAACATGCAAGATGTTGAAAATATAGGTACCAGTAGTCTCTAATCAAACAAAAATGGAAGATCACCTCCAGAAATAGGAATGTAAGTGTGTCCATATGGTAAGTCCTTCATATCACCAAAATGAAAGGTAACTAGCCATTGGTGTACAAGTTGCATTTGAAAGTACATAGGAACAAGAACTAGATATGTCGATAACTCCAAAATGTGAAACCAAGGAAGAATTAACACCAATAGTAGAAACCCCACTGTAATGTTGAAAAGGGAGAGCCATGATAGGAACATTGAAACTATGTGAAACCAAGAAGCGCATGTAGGAGTAAACAAGCTACAAATAAAATGGTGTACAAACTAAGGCACACATGCATGAGGTATGAATCATTGAGAATCACTACTTTCATGGAAGGGACACTCACTTGACAAAGGTATGATGACAAACCAAAGGAAAACATCAACCCCCCATGAAACTTTATATCATATGTGAATATAAAAGGCACAACAAGATGTGTGAAAGCCCCAAAAAATATACACGAGAATAAAACTTTATCTCAATGTGTCTACAAAAGAGAATGTGCATGAAAAAGATGTCTATAATGCCCAAAGATGAAAAAATACTAGGAATACATAGAAAACATCTAAAAATGAGTCATCCCACGTAAGCAAAAAGGTTCCAAGAGCTAAGATGTCCATATAATTCACCAAAGTGTGAAGACACAAAAAATAGAATAAAATGTACTTGGAGAAAAATTTGGAAAAAAGCCATGGATGCTTGTGAAAATATTTGAAAGAACATCCCAACATTATTGGAGTTGCAAAAAATGGAGAAATAGGTCAAAAGTTATGAGCTTAGGACTGAAAACAATACCTCTAACTTCAATAGGCTGTAGAATGCACCATCAACAAAAATAGTTTATGAGACCCACACCATTGGAAAGTTAGCAGAACTAGTGTTTGGACTATATCTTGTTCACCAAAATCTGATATTACATTTTTACAAATAAGAGAGTTTTTTGAGATTTTTATTTTTGCAAAGTCGAGAAAGTTTTTTCTTTTGTGTTCTACTTTGTGATAATTCATTTTCCAAAGTTGCAAGTGTCTAAAATGTCTTAAGTATCATTTAAAATTTTTAATTAAGTTTTATATTGTAAAATGTATAGACCTTTGAGTTCCCAAATCATTTCTTGGAAGTTGCTACAATTTCTCAAAACTTGAAGGAGCAAAGTTGTAAAGTCTTGAATTTTTTGGTGTTCCAATTATATTATAAATTTTAAGTACTTTGTGATATTTCTCTATATTTGTTAAGTTTTTCCCTAATTTTACACCTTTTTGTTTAAATTTTTTGAGAACTTTGTTTAATTTCAAATTATAATATAAATGTTTAGTTTTTCATTTTAGGGATTTTAAAACTTGTTCAAAATATTAATTTTCTAACCTAGAATCATTTGAAGACTTTAAAAAATCCTTAACAATGAAAATTAGATCAAAATTTTAAAAAAATAGTGTTTTGGCCTTCCTAGAGTTTAGTTTGCATTTTGTATTTTTGTAAAGTGTAACTTGAGTTTGAGTTTCATTTGTAATTTGGGAAATATTGATTATCTTTATAATTTACAATTTTTATAAACTATAGTTGTTGCAATTTCCATACCACTTGATGAAATCCATGATGTCCATTGTTGGAATCCTAGAGATTTAGTCTCTAAGAAGATTTTCAATATCTAGGTATGAATCAAGTTGTAGGGGACCCAACCCAAGGAATAATAAGCATAAGTGGTTGCTAAGATCTTGGAAAAAATTTGAAACTTACCAACCAAAGAGAGAGGTTTGGTGATCCAATCATGAAGTTTCTTCTTGATTCTTACTAGCACAACTTTTCAAAGATCAAAAGGCCTCGCATGAAAAGAAAAAGAGATGCCCATAAATCAAAAATTTTCCCCATATGATCAAATCCATTTCTAATTGAAAGAGCCTAGCCAATTAGGATTGGGAAAATAACATGACTTATAACACAAGGAATTATGCCATGGTATGTTGGATCAGGAAGCTTGTAGAAATTTCAAGGCACTTGAGAGCATGTTGGATAGTATCTTGTTTTGCACAAAGAGTGAGAAATGAATCATCAAGAAAAAAACCATTAACAAGTTTTTGCACAAAACTGAGAAGGCAAATCTCCTTTACACAAGATTAGGAAATAACTTGAGTAAGGAGGTATCCTTGAAACCTTTCACATTCAAAACATAAAGAGTTGGGGCGAAAGGGAAACATTGTATAATGGACCTAAAATGTCTAAAAGAAGGAGATTGTTGACCAAAAATTTGTGATGTAACTGGAAGCATTAGAAAATATCATTTGAATCCAATGGATGAATCACATGCCAAAAACAAGTGCCTAGAGCATGGCCCAATATAAAAGGCCATTTAGTGCAATCATAAGCCTTTGTAAAGTCAATTTTGATGAAAATCTATAATTATTGAGAATTTTAGGCCCATTCCATTCCTTCCCAAATTGTTATAATATTATCTAGAATAAATATAGATTTAATAGAACCAATATGCTCAAGTCTAACAATAAGCGATAACATTGAGTGCAGCTTAAGGGTCAACACTTAGGCAATGATCTTGTATGAGACATTCGACAAAGTGATAGTGAATTAATTATTGATCTATCCCTCAGGTCACTAGTCTTAGGTATGAATATGATGTTGCATTTTTTTATTAAATTTCTTAACATGACCTAGATTATATGGCTTCACTATACACATTTTGTAGGTTGCTACAAACCTTATCCCAATAGGCTTTGTACAATTAAAAAGGGAATCCATCAAGGCCAGGAGCCTTGTCTTTGGCTATAGAAAATGAACTCCTTGAGATCGCTAGAGGTGAGGATGGTCACAAAGAATGTGTTGAGCATTCAAAAATTAGCAAGATGCAATCCCATAGAGCTTGAAAAAATTCCCTCAAAACTGTATCAATAATTTTAAGCCAATGCAACCTAGCTTTGATCTAGCCATTATAGGTAGCATAAGAATTCACAATTCAAGTTTTATCATAGTTAGGACAGTCAAAATTGGGAAATGGAATCAAACGGTTGAGCTTCTAGAGTGGTGATCGGCCTCAAATGAGTAGAGGAAAAATAAGCTAGCTAGCACCCATTGATGCAAATAAACCAAGATGTACGGGTTATGGCATTATTCCATAACTTAATCCATCCAATGAAGGATATGAGCATACATGACCTTATGATTGAGCTAATATGTGTTAAGGAAGAATTGACTCTTCATAGATTTTGGAGCTATAACTTTTTGTTCAATGTGAAACTATATGGGAAAGGGGTTAAACAAGTAACTTCTACTTGCAATTTGGTAGGTAAGGAATAGAAACTGGAAAACATAAAGAATGCTTGCACCAAAATCATTGCATGATCAAGATGCTTTAAAAATTTGTCAGTAGAGGAGCGTAAGTTGGTCCACATGTACCAAGGCGAATGGTTAGGATGACAACTAGAATGGGTTAAAAAGATCAATTTATTGTGCATATAAAACCAAGCCTCTCTTTTTCTAACTATCTAATGCATGGGGAAGGTGTTGCATGTATTATGGGACATTTCGATCATGTTGAGATCCTTGCACAAAAACCAAGTAGTGGACAACATTGAATTATCTATCTAACACTAGAGAGATCTTTCAACAACATCATTCAAAGCATAAACATTAATCACCCCAAATGAATGATTATTCACATAGAAAAGAGCCCAAACAACTAAGTTAGTGGGGTCATATTCATGATCAACCAAAAGATTATGTCACATTAGTGAGAGAAAAGTGATAAATCTACACCATCCAACCTCATGGTTAGAAAGAAACTAGAAAGAAAATGAAACATGCAATAAAAAGAAAAAATACAAAAACTTTAACCTCTTAAAGTTGGAGAATATCTAATTTTAGGAATTTAGCATGAATATCTCTAAAATATTATTTTTGAGGGAGGTTTTTGAAACCCCTGACATTCTAGGAAATATAATTCATTTGAAAATCAAGAGGCATTTCCTCGTTATTCAACCTATCAAGGAAAATATAATTGTTCTAAACCATAATGTTAGGAGCAACATAGCTACCAATTTTATTATTGAGTTGGCATGTTTTTCTAAGTTGTAGCACAAACTTGCCTTCTTCTAAATTCCTAGATGGGCTACAAGGCCTCCTTTGGCCCATAACATGTGGGTAAGTATGTCAAGCCTGCCTAGCCAAGGGTTGTGAAGCCACCGAAATAGGTTGGGCATCAAAATTTATCATTATGTTTGACACATTTTTGTGAACAAAATTTGAACTTTTGAAACTAGAACTCCTTTCCTTAAGGGTTTGTGAGCAAATTTGGAAGTGCTAGCATTCTAGGTCTTGTAGTTAATCAATGTAGACCAAATTTCCTCCTTTGCAAGAGGTGGCGACTTAATAGAGAGTTGAGAAGTAGGTTTAGGATGTTATAAAATTAGTGGAAAATCATTGATCTTATGATAAAATCTTGGCACTGATGGCAAGTGTTCGAGAGATTAATATACTAAATTATTCGGGACTAACAGGTTTGGCCAATTTAAATATCCACTACTTGTTTGGTATCCTTTGAAAGGTCAATCTCAACACAAAAATGACATTTAGGGTGAGCCAAATAAAACTTTTTAGGTTCTACACAAATGATAGAACCCATTAAGGAGATAATATGGGTGAGAAAGTTCCAAAAATGTAGAGGTAAACTTAGGAATTCAACCCAAGTCAAGACACAAAGGGAATTTTTAATGTGATAGAGAAGTCACGGGTCTAAGGTTTAAACACGAGGAGAGAAGAATAAACAAGCCATGGGCCTTGAGTGAGAACAACCTGGACATGATTGGCTTTAAAAAATGAAAAAGGAAAAAGTATGTGAGGTTTTGTATGGTGGTAAGTTGAATCCATTATGGGGTCTAGGATTTGTTAACCCACTCACAAATCACACTTCTAGAGGGGAGCCTTTCCACGAAATATCTAACAAGAGTAAAATTTTCAAGCAATTGAAACAGACTTCATCAAACTTTGGAATTGGAAGGGCAATATAGAGAGGGGGTTCAAGGGACTTACCTCATGAAACACCTTCAAGAGGAATTTCCTCAGGTGTTTGAGTGGGGGATCCATGGGATATTACTAACATTTTAGTTACTCCATCAACAACAATTATGGATCAATGAAGAGTTGAGGCCATTTAAAGGGGAAAAAAAGCCCTTAGGCCTAGAAAATGTAAAACGACGAGAATAAATACAAATAATTGCTAGAAGGATCTTGCAGAAACTTATAGTATGACATACACACTACAAAGCCAAGAAACCCTAGAAAAGCTAGTTCTCCATGTGAGGTAAATTTGAATAGACATCTCAACTATGAAATTTCCAATGGTTTACTATAATTCAAACTCATCTCACTTAAAAGAGGACTTTGAATTATTCAATAAGGAAACATAACTACTTATTTTATTGGGGTTGTATATTTAAAGGGAACGAGTTACATAGTTAAGTACAGAATAATAATTGCAACATGATATTTTATATTATGATAATTTAAATATTTAATTATTAAAGATTGTTAAAACTTATTAAATAATAATTTTTAAAATTTAATTATAAAACGAGATATAATATATATAACAATTAAATAATAATATTTATAATTTTAAATATAAAAAATTAACATAAATTTTTAATACATTATTTTCTTTTCTTTTAAATTTATTTTATTTATTATATATATAAACCTATAAATTATTTTAATTTTTTATTAAGACTCATTTTATGTTATATATTATAATTTTTCTACCTAATTAATGATCTAATTACAATAATTTTATTATTTATACTTTTATACATAACGGGACGGGGGAGACTAGAACTCGTGACTAGCAGAGCCGCAACGGAATTACTTAGCCAACCGAGCTAGGGCCCCCGCCCCTAATTACAATAATTTTATTATTTATACTTTTATACATAATCTAAAAGTAATATAATATACTTATTAAAACTTACATATAAAATAATTATGATATTTTTCTTAATAATTTAATTATAATAATCTTATTATTAATATAATTTTTATACATTATCTTAAAAATTGGGTTCTAATAGTGAACTTATTTTAATGAAATCTCACTCTCACAAATAATGTCTTTTTAGTAAGGGTTTTATTACAACAAAAAAAATATTAAAGAAGTATGGTGGAATTATGTGTAATTAGGACATTATAATTAGTATTTTTATTTTATGTTATTCTAGGTTAAAGTAAATTATTTTTTTTATTTTTTATTTTATGACGAGTAAAAAATGTTTTGGAAAGGGTTTTATCCATATAAGATTAAAATAATTTTGAAACTAATCTACAAGATTATTCAACTTTCTCTACTTTTTCCTGAGGAGTGGGAGACGATGCAACCTTATGATCCAACTGAAATTCTCTTCGATTTATCTCCATGGGATACAACCACTTTCCATTGGTGAATGAAACATGGCAAATTAACTACCATTCTCAGCATTTCTTAAATATTGCATTGGCAATAAAGTAAAGTGCTTCTCTCTGCTAATATATTTGTGATATTTTCTTCCACTCAAATAATTTGATATTTAATTTTTGATGTGATTGAACAGGGATGGTTAAGGCAAGAGGAATTTAAACTTCTGCGAATTAGAGGGATTAATCGCATGTTTACCATGAAATGTTGTTGTTGACGAGAATTCAATTGTTTGCGTGCATGGGATTCATCCCTCTGCATGGTGATCTGGTCATATAATTTTCACTCATGTCAACTGCAATCTTTTCTATGCTTGACTTAGCCAGTTGGATGGTTACATATGAATATATTAATGTTTCAATTTGATAGCAATATTGGGTAGTTGTATTTTCAATCATATTTATTCTCCACACATGCTAAAGCATGAACTCTTGTAATTTCTATTTACTATTTTTATAGTATAATAAGAAGATTATACATATGTATTAAAGATATGACTAAAATCAAAGTATAAAGTGGAAACATTTATTCAACTTCTAGAATGCAGGTTTAACGGTGTTGATTAATTAATTGAAAATAAAAAAACAACATTATATTATAGACAATAGTACAAAAAGACATTACCAAATATGAAAAAGAAAAGTGCGAGCCCTTTTCAAACAATTGATTTTTACTTTCCCCTTAATTATTGAATGTTGAAGAAAAAACAACACAACCTTGCATGCTTTAATATGAGTTGATATGTAGATGTAATGGTGAAATTTGCATATTTATACACTTATTTTTAAATTTGGAGATTTGTATTTCCTTATCCAAATCAATTCCTAAGTGTTTCAACCATGAAGTTTAGGGTTGCTCTAAAACTAAATTAAAAATATTAAATTTTTAGATTATCATTTTTCTTTTCAGACTTTATAAGTTGACTTCTCAGACATTCATAAGGCTCATTATTATACCCAATATTTAATGCACAATTAATTTATATGGTTGATCAAGGTGATCATGTTTCTAAGGACATTTAGATTTAAAGATTAAATAGAATATAGTTATATTAGAATCATAGTGCAAGTGTTTTGTTTCATGCTTCTGGGGAGAGGTCTTATATTTTTTTAAAGTCTTCATGGTGAATTTGTAAGCATGGAATGGATTTTGATGTAAAATTCAGTTAACTTTGAAGTTGTATATATTTTCCACAATTGAGAAATCCTTTAAAATTTCTCAAGAACCTTTTCCCATATCCACTTTATACTATAAACCTTAGAACTTAGAAGTTGGCATGAAAATATTTCAATGTGCATTCAAATCATCACTCTAATATTGCTTTAATTAATGGACCTTTAGGTCCTGACATAATTGTGTATTGCTTCCTAATATCCAATTTATTTCCACTACCTTGTATAGTTTCAAACTTCTTGATTAGCCATTCGAAAATTCTTAACTACTTGTTTCTCTTCTATTCTCATGTCTTGCTATGGGGTTACTTATCAAATAAGGTTAGGATTTAATTAGGACTTAGAGTTAGGGTTAGTGGTTAACTAAGATTAGGGTTAGAGTCCAACTAAAATTAGTGCTCAATTAGGGTTTTAATAGAAACAATACATCACTTCATATTTTCTATGTACCACTTCTATTTCATTCATTAGAACCAACACTTCTTCCCTTGCACTAGACATTCATTTAACTCATTTGTTACGATCCATTTAGGGGATGATACTATCTCATAGAAAAATCTTGTCTAACATCTAATTATAGTGCACCTTGTGAGTGTCATCAACCTACATTGAAATCCCTCTTTAATAGAGTTTCTCATTCAATTTCACACTAATTTTAGCAATTTGTTATGGCTAATTGCAAGTACATAATATTAATGACATCTTGTGTGGTTGGGGGCATTGTATGAGGTGGAGAGTGACCTATTGGAGCCACATGAGAATTGATTTACTAGCACCATGTGAAGTGTTGATTTAGTGCTAACAAGAAAGGACTTATTGCACATGGTTTCATGACCAACAAAGTAAAACAACATACATCAAGTGAATAGTGTTCAAAAATCAATAGTATTTATAAAAAATAATTTTATATTGCCCAAGTTTGATGTAAATAAACTAGTAAACATCATTAGTTATTTCATATTATTTTAAATGATCAATAGAAATAATTTGGTGTTGACTCGTTAAGTAACCTTGTTAGAAAATGATGGATTATAAGTCAATTTTTTTGCAAACACAATAATAATATAATTGAGCTTAGAATAGAGTTAATTAATAATAATAATATACTAGGAACTTAACTCACTTCATCTCTTATAAAAATAGAACTCTAATTATCTTGGAGTTTGAACTCTTAGAAAGGAAGAATTAAAAAATTAAAAGGTTAAATAAAATGTTTTTTTTAAAAGGTAAATGGTAATATGTGGAAGTTTAAGTTGTTTTAGAGAAAAATAGGAAGTCTTAAATTTGGAGTGAGTTGATTGAGAATGTGGACCGTGTTAAGCCATTCCATAAGATTAAATGGAAAAAAATATTTAAATATATAATTATACATATTTATAGAATATATTTTATAAAAAAGAACACTGAAAACATAAAAAGGTGATCATCTTTACATGCTTTTGCATTAAAAAAATCATAAGATACATATTGCTAACAAAAAACATAAAGAGCTCAAGATTAGGAACAAATTAAGGTTTGGTGAGCTACTCACCTTAAATGAATGCTTCATATATGATTAGATAATAATTGTTAAAGCCTCCCACTTAGTTGATATGTTTCATCTAATAGTTCAAATTGTTCAAACACATTATCATTCATATTAAGTGTAAATTCAATTTCAATTCAAATCAAGCAAAGATAGACACACATTTTCATAAATTAGAATAATGTTTCATTCCACGAATACACATTAAAATTTACTAAAACTCTTCCTTAAATTCAGTAAACTATTAAGACTTAATATTTATATTGTACTATAAAACTATTCTATTCTCAATTAAATGGCAAAAAATCACTTAACATCTAGGTAAGGTTGTAGTGACCCATCTATTCTTAATGTTATGGAAAGCCATGATACGTGAGAATCATTTTCCTTTGTGAAGGTACACCCTTGTAAAGAGTACCATTTTATTTGTGCAGTGCTAGTAGTGCACACACCCACTCACACTCCCACTCATGCATTCAAAGAAGAAAATTCTAGGACATTTTGATGATAGGGAATAGTTGTATTCATTAAAAACGTAAGTGGATAATTCATAGTATAAATGAAGTTTATTACTAGTATATCTAACTTTATACAAAATCTATATAAATAATGTCGAAAGATATATTCTTACAAATGTTAAGTTATAGTAATCATCAAATTATTTACATTAATCATCTAATAATAGTTAAGATTAATCATATAATAATATTAATGTAGTAATGCAACCGTAGCTATTAACAATAACTATCGGAAGAAAACATAAACATAATTGTAGCATAAAGATATAAGAAGACAATGTAAACACAACTACCAAATGTTGCAACCTGTATTTTGCTAATTAATATGCAAATGCGGATTTCTTTGGAAGCTTCTACTTTGAAATGGTCAGTGCTAATTTGAGAAACAACTTGAAGCTATTCTCTACCTTGTTATATAATCAATACCAAAATCACAATCCAAATGTAATCTTGGAAAGGATTATCAATTACAGATGGAGCAACACATGAAGACAAAATTTGTAAGTCTATCTTGTCACACAAGTCCTCTTAATATCTTTTGCTCTCAGTTATGGAGGCTGTGAACATCATTGTAGAAATCACTTAACTTATTTAGTCTAAAAAGATTTGTTTGGCATGGATTTGGAAGTGAATACATCATATGAAGATTCATCCCACAATACCACTTCTTTTGTGTACTCAATATCATGGCTTGTGGTCTTCAATAGCTTGTTCCAATTCTTGTGTCAAACTGGGTACCTTTGACAACAATTGTATTTCCTTGTCTCCTGAATGCCATTTCAAGTCCTTCCAAAACCCCATTTGTTCAGATAACCAGCTACCACAAGATGATTTCACTGACTCATCTTATAATGAACCTAACACTCCCTTCATTGACTTCTTGCTGTAGTCAAAATAGTTCATTAATACCACCATTCCATGGCTTAATAGTGGAAGCGTGATTGTAGAATAGAAAACACATAGTCCTCCTTTCACTTCCTTGCAGCCCAGAAAATCCTAGTCCCTACACAAGCGCTGCATACGTTTCTTGAATTCCATAAAGAGTCATAAAATTAGTTCCTTAAATACCAACAATGGTGGAAAACATGGACTAAATATTGGCTATAAAATGTATGACAAGCTTGCACAATTTGTTGGAATATTAATTTTTCCCAGCAATACTAAATGAATCTTCTAGTAATTTCTACGAGCTATGCATGTTCTAGAGCTCTCTAGTACCTAACCCACAATCAACAGGTGAAAACATTAAATGCACATGTCAGCATTGTTCCAAAACTTTCTTGTGAACTCTAAACTCTTTTATAATCTGGTAACTTCTAACTCCTCTATAAAAGAGGATCAATGTAACTTGTTTGGAATGCAATCAATATGAGTGTGTTTTTTATCATCGTATTATCGAGCATATTTGCACAAAAAAACACAAATGAGCAACACATAATATATTTATTCAACTATACAACAATACACTATTATTTCATACATACAAATTGGACTGGAGAATGTTGTATTTATAGATCTCTCAGAGATCTCCAGAAGATAAAGGAAACATATAGAGAGTTGGAGGTTAGTGCAGGAAGTGTCTAGAAGCCAAAAGTTTCTAGTGAAATCTGCATGATTCGATGCTGGAGAGCTCTATTATTAATGTTTTATCTACTTTAACTACATAGTCAAATAAACATTATTCCAACACCCCCATAATGTTTATTTGGAGAGAATAGCAACTTCCTTGAGATGTAACAAGTTTCTTAGTTTGAAAATTTTTACAACAGACAATGCTTTTGTAAAGATGTTTGCAATTTGATCCTCTGTTCCACAAAATTGTAGCTCCACCACTTGACTTTCAATTAGATATCGAACAAAATGATGATGCACTTCTATATGCTTAGGCCTGATATACAAGATGTTTTGCTAGCTTAATAATGCTTTGATTATCACAAAATAATATAGTAGGAGATTCTCGTGGATGGCATGTGTCTTTAAGTAATCTTCTAAGCCACAATGCTTCTTGAGATGTCTTTGATGAACCAATATATTCAACCTCTATAGATGATAGTGACATTGTTGATTGTTTCTTGCTACTCCAAGAAATTGGTCCCAATCCAAGATGAAAGATGTATCCTGAGGTTGATTTTCTATCATCAATATCACCTGCATAACCAGAATCTGTATACCCAACTAGAGTAGTCTCTCCTCCATGATATTTGTATTCAATGCCAAGTTGATAAGTACCCTTAATGTATTTTAATATTCTTTTGGCTGCTTTCCAATGGTCAATGTGTGGATCTGCCATGTACCTAGATACAATACCAATTGCATATGCAATATCTGGTCTAGTTATAGTAAGATACAAGACTCAATTGATTTTCTATACAATTTTCCATCCACCTTTTTTTGTGGAGAGTTAGCACTCAATTTTAATCCCACTTCACATGGTGTATTAGATGGATTACAATCACACATATTACATTTTTTCAATACCTCAAGAGCATATTTTGTTTGAGAAGGCATGATCTTTTCTTCTTCTTGCCATACTTGCATACCCAAAAAATAATGCATCAACGCTAGATCAGTTATTTCAAAAGCTTGTTTGAGTTGATCTTTAGTTATTTCAATATTATGTTTGTGATTTCCTGTAATCATCAAGTCATCCACATATTATACAATAACAACTTTATCATCACTATGCTTGGCATACACATCCGGATCAACTTTACTTCTTTTAAATCCTGCATTAATAAAGTACTATGGTTGGAGTTTTAGAGAAATGCTCTATTTTTTATTTAATATGCTCTATTTTCACTAAAGTGTGGAGCTTCGAGATAATTCCATACAACATTTAATATCTTCACCTTGACAAGCATGTGGAGAGTATCGCTCAGGTTTCATTGAAAGGACACGATAGCTCGGAGAAAAGAGAATAGAAAAGATGCTGCCACAGACAAGGTAAATTAAAATAGTGATGTTATTTTAAATGATGTGTATTATTTTAAAAGAGGACATTGTAGATGTGTTTTGCAATGCCTAGATGCCAATGATTGAAGAGGGAAATTTGAAAAGGAGATCACAACTATTAAAGAGGAGATTGAAGCAACATATTTGATGAATTTGTTGGAAAAGGTAAATTAAGATTGTGTTATTTTTAAGTAGTGTTGATCATTTTTAAGAGAATTGTAGAAGATAAGATTGAGATTTCAAGAGAATGGTTGAAGGCATGTATAATTGTCAAAGAAAAGGGAAATCATTGTAGTAGAATCTAAAAACAAAGGAGTAAATCACAAGAGGAATTGGTCAAGTATAAAAACAAGGTGAGCCTTTTTAGTTGGGGGGATCAATATCAGCTGATGATCAAACCCTGGCATTCAAATTTTAATCCTGTTTCTGAAACCTTTAATAAAATCCCAATCTGGGTGCGCCTTCCTAATCTCCCCCTCCATCTCTGGAATGATTCTCTTCTGGAATCGATGGGAGAGGCTCTTGGGGATTTTTTGTTCGTTGATGAAGAATCTTCAGATATCTTTCATTCCACATTTGCTCGAATACTTGTAGAAATTGATGTTACAAATGGACTTCCTGCTGAGGTTTCTTTAGAATGCTCCAAGGGGACTTGGGTCCAATCACTGGATTATGAAGGATTACCTTTCCGTTGTAGAAGATGTTTTAAAACTGGACATGCTACTGCTCAATGTGGATTTGAGAAAAAAATACATAAGGCAACTTGGTGGAATGGCGTTTCTCAACGTCATTATCCAGTTGAGAAGAATGTTGATCATAACAAGAGTATTTCTGAGGTGGCTGCTTCGGAACCACAGAACCTTAGAACCCCCCCTCCAGTCGTCTCTATTGGTGAGGTTGTTAAGGCAACCCCTATTGAGCCATTGGCTGCCTCTCTGGGTGAAAGCGCCTCAGCTGTTCATCCCGACAGCTTTTCTGATAAGTCGCTATCTTTACAAAGTAGTCATGAGGACAATCCCAAGTGTATGGTTGTTGGCTTTCATCACCATGAAAATATTAAGAAGGTATGGCATAGTATAGCTGTGCAGGTGGAAGAAGGATGGATTACTGTCAAGGGTAAAAAAGATAAATCTTCACGGCCTTCTTTCGACATGACTCTTTGCTCCCACAAGATAAGTGCTAATTGTAAATCTTGATGGGTTTTGTTTGGGCGCTAGCTTTTTTGTTGGCCGCAGGCTATCCTTTCTATAGCCTGGCTTTTCTTGTTGTAAAGGGTTTTGGATCCCTTCAAAATATGCTTTTCCCTAATATCAAAAACATTCAAAGTCACTTGGTCAATTGAAACATCCTGAAACAAGTTTTCTCATTAGGCCTGACCAAATTGAAACAACTTCAAGATAATATTTCTCCTTCAAACTCATCAATTTCATACTTTCAAATTGCAGTTTAAGCCTTTACAATTCATAAATCCATATCTTATAGGATTCACCACTTGCCTAATAATAACCTCAAACGTTTTAAGAATTATAAATTATTATCATAGAGTATTAGTACAGTATGAGTTGGATTGCACCGCAATATAAATTATAAATTATCATTGAGATATATAATATAACTACTACTACTCAAACTATAATTTGCATTGCTATAGGTACATTTCAAAATTCGTACTATAATGTCCCCTTCCTAATTTGTTGGCAGGATGAACCATTAGCCTATTCAGTTGAGTTCCTGTAGGCTAATGAGTAGGGATTAGGGAGCTATGGAGGTAGTTTATCCACTGTGTTGGCATATCTTCTCATTTAAATGAATTTCAACGGTTTTCTTGTGCACAATCCCCTTTATTGGAGAATATTTGGGTGAGTTCCAATACTTACTATTTTTTAGTAAGTCAGGTTGAATCACCAACAATGTCTCTAGTCAGTTTAGTTACTTTTAGTTGTCTGTGGGAGCATTTGAAATGAATATTTTGGTATCTTATATTGTCTAGCGCTTTATTTTAAATAACATAATGTATTAAAGTTAAATATAATATTTAACTTATGTTATTTAAAAATTATAAAGTTAAGTTATAAAAAAGGCCCATGAGTGATCATAAGTTGTTTTAAAAAGGGGACTCCTAAAAGTTGGCGTGCAAGTTGAAGGAGACATAAGGGATGGATAAATTAAATTAAAATGTTATTTCTTCTTTTTGGGTTGGCACCCAATTTGGTAAATAAGTATAAGTTTGGTAAAGAAGTATAAGTTTCATTTGGAGCTCATTTTTGAGTTATGTGACGTTATGTTATGTTTGGATATTGCTCTGGCTTTGGAGGAGATTGCTTCTCTCTAGTTTGTGAAGATGAAACCCCTTACTACCCTTCTCTTTGTTGGTCGTATCTCTTGTGGCTAACTATGCATGCTGATTTGGTTCATTTTTGGAGGTGGCGTTGAGATTTTAGATTTATTTCTAGTTGTGTGATGATGCTTAGGGCATGCAAGCACTCTTTGGTCTCTTTGGTATGATTTGTGAAATAGTTAAGCAAGAATATTTACGCATGTGAATTGCATGTACTTGCATGCTATTGATGTGTTGATTTAGATAAGTGGTGATATTTTACGTAGTGGGTTACTGTTATTTTGAGGGAAATATAAGTATACCGATGAGCTTTTGAATTTGGAATTTCTCTACTATTGTATTTCATGAAATTTCAGTATTTTCAAAATTAATGTCCTCTGCGAATAATTATTGTAATCTACTGTTATATTCAAATCATTTCAATCAAAACACAAACCCCTTCTACATCTTCTGTCTAGTCAGAAAGAACACAAAAAACCAAACATAATATTTTTAATCTAAAAAGAACAACAGAACTACATATTACACATACACAAATTGCTAACAGCCTATACTTGCTAAAACCAGCTACGTGTAGAGCCGCAATGCTTAAGTTCAACCAGGTTTAGTTAGGCTAAATTAGAAGTTGTTCTGCAACGTGAGTCTAGTAATGCATATAAGCTGTGTATTGCCAACATATCAGAGTTAATTATCAATTCATTTCATAATTCTCTAAGTTGAGAGAATAGATATTTTCTTTCATTGTTTATAACATACATTGAAACTTGCTGAGTATTTGGCTTACTCGGTGCAACTCGTGAGTTTTTGTACTCACCGCACCGAGTCAATGCTACTTGTGAACTGAATCAAGGCTTAGTGAGCGAACGACTGAGTTTTCCACTATGACTCAACCAAGTTTACCGCTGTGACTCACGAGTTCTCAGTGCAGACTTGCTTGGCGACAGAACAAAACAAAACCCACACAATTTTCTCAGCTTCAATTCCTTTCTTTTGACATTCGATGGTCTTATCTTGCTCAGCAGAAGATGTCTTTGGGCATCCACGTGACAAAACATGTCGAGAGAACGGATTGGAAGGAGTTTTGAAGTGCCTTGACAGATTCAATCCAATACGTTTTTGTTTTTAAATTACAAAAATTGAAAATTTAAGGGAAATTCTATCCATTCTCCTCGTGCCTCATTTCCTAACATTTTTTTATTATATTTATATTCTATTTTCTCTTATAAATGTTTGTCACTTTGCAAGTTGATTTTTTTTCCTATGTTAAAATCAACAATGTTAAGTTCAACACAAATCAAATGAGTGGCAGGAAAGATCCTACATGGAAGTATGGGGCATTGGGTGGTGTCAACCGCTAGGTCTGTTGTAATGAATCTTAGCTCCTTATGATAGGAGGAATTAATATATTAAAATATCACCTTGCTAAAATAACTGGACATGATGTGAAAACATGCATTAAAGTGTCTAAAAAGGTAATGAGAAAATGGATCCCCTACTAACTAGTTATGATGTGAAAAAAATGGGAAGGAAGTGGACAAAGGAAGCAATGACAACAATGATGAATGTCAATCCTAATTCATCTACAAATTTCTTTATTGCCTCATGTATTCATCATCTCCTTTCCTTTATTAATGAGACTCTCTAAGGTTTTACTTCTAGCATCTCCTTTCCTTTACTAATGAGACACTCTAAGGTTTTACTTCTAGTTCTCTTCCTTCTTCATTGACATCCAATTTTCTTGATTCCATACTATATTTTAAGAACACAATCTTTGCTTTAAGGTACCATTTGAAATAACACAAATAAGCTTTGAGGTTAGGATGGTATCAACAAACCTTTGGTACTACAATAATTTACCTTTCAATGTGAAAAACAATCATATTGGGAAAGGTTGGTTAGTAATGTTTAAAACTCCAACCAAAGGTTTGAGTGGAAGAAACCATAAGAAATACATAGCTTGTAGTTGATAATATATATTGACGAAGAAAAAGGTGTAACATATTATTAGATGGATGGGCAAATGAGTATATATATATGACAAAGAAAAAGGTGTAACATATTATTAGATGGATGGACAAATGAGTGGAATAAGAAATAGAAGAAACAGGTGTATTTAGCTGTTTTTTAATATAATTAGATTTCCACAATCCATATGAATTTAAATCTAATTGCTTTTCGATTTGATTGTGTGGTAGTCTACCACATAATCAAATCCAAAAACAATTAGATTTAAATTCATATTTTTTAATAAACAATTATAGTATTGTTACACAATTATTATTTATGATTTTATTGTATTACAACTTTCAAACTTTAAGATTTCAAATTTTAAGCATTTGACGATCATATGACATATAACATTTGAATTATGACAAACTAATAATCAAATTAGACTTTTGTGTTTTTTAAATATATTGATTTTTGTTTTTATTTTGTATAATTATAATGTTTTATTTTTTTCCCTAAGTTTTTTACTAAATCCCAAGTCGAAGTAAAGTTTTTAGACTGCTCTGGGTTTTTGAACTTTGGTTTATAACATTCCAATAAATTTGCATTCTGTCAGGTATATCTTGAAGAATTATATCTCTTTTCCACCATCCAATTCGATAATTTAAATGCATTGCCAATATTTTCATGCTTCCTCGAAGAATAGAATTGACAAATGGTCTTAGAAAGTTAGACATTTGAATATTAGACTTAAAAACCATTGGCCAATTCTTACATGTATCTTAGAAGTCCAAAACGCTAACTCTGATACTTCTACTGAAATGTAGCCAGTATTTGGGGTGTATGCAGGTTACAGAGAATCCTATTATTACACCATGCCAAAGCAAGATTACACCAAAATATCAAAGTTTTCACCATAGGTATCTATCACTCTCTCAATATAAAACTAAATATGGTAATGCAAATTAAAATATAACTTCTCTAATCCTGTTGCAGGCAAGAGGTCACGAGGTCTAGTCTCCCCACCGTCCTCGTTGTATCGGAGGGCATGTCATGCTAGCGTCACTGGTCACGTGAAAAGTTTATCAGACGCACTGCAGTTTATAGGGGGATGTATACCCGACCGATTCCTGCAGTCTAAAAAACAAAAAAAAATAGCTTCTCTACAAAAAATGAGAATGGATTTGCCAGCAGGATAAAATAATGAGCAAGCTGCAACGACTATATACCAAACATCAATTATTGAATAAGATATTATCAATTTTGAGTCACCACAAGTTAGCTGACCCACGACTTGAGGAATGACATGCTAAGTATTTGCTCCTTGTGATGTTAATTACAACTATCATATCCATGTCTAGAATAATTTTTAGTTCAGTGAAGAAAAAATAGTGTTGGGACACTTAAGAACGTTGCAACAATCCAAAATCATTTTAAACGTCTGCAATCATGCCAAACATGCAAGACAATAATATCACTCTCCAGTACTGGAGAGGGAAGCCAATAGGTATTGCTTGAGTGTTTGAAAAACGTCTCAAAAAAATGCACTGGCAGATATTGTTAAGAGGTAAGCAGCTTTGTCCATCAAGAAATTATGTCTTGAAGAGTAAAATTTATGATGTCTTCAACAGTACCGAACAAAGTCATCAACCAATTGAAAAAAAATTAATATTGGTAAAAATACAGTCCTATACATTCTCTTGGGGCCTTTTGTTATGCATAGAAATATAAGGTACATATATACAGCAAGACTTGGCCGACTCAAAACTCTCTTAAACTTTGAATTGATATTCATGGTAGATAATATCATTCTAAGGCACACTTGTTTTGCATAACTCACAAATATCGCATAAGACAACAGAAAACTTCAAAAGCAGGGGATGCACAACAGACGAAAAGTAGAAAGCCTGCAGTTGAACATCCTCATTTTCTAGAAATTTTTTGAATTGATCAAGGACTTGTACACTACAAATAATGTGACGGACTGTCATCTGCAGTAGAGAGGCATGGATCAAGAAAATGGAATGCTCTTTGATCAGAAAAGAAATATCACTCAAACACAGCCTACACTGCCAGCTTCAGGATCCAGCTTGAGAAAATTTCCAGCAGACCAATATAGACTCTATCCATCACTAGATTGCTGCCAAACCTCATTAATGAACTGATAAACTTCCAGAAGTGGAGAAACAAGCAAAACCGTAACGGCTAGGGAATTCACACAGTAGCATACTTTACCAAAAGTTGGCAAAGGTCCTCTGGATCTGATATGCCCATCAAGAAGAATTAAACCCATAGCAACACTAATTATGGCCCCTATTATATTGTTGCGAAGATATCTTGCCGGCATTTGTGGAACTGTCACTGTTAGTAACAATAGAGCAACAGGAAATCCACAAAAATCTGCATAGATGAAACATCATACTCAACTTAAACTTTGCACATAAAAGTCTTCAAAATTAATATGGCGTGCATGTATGTCTAGCATCAACAAATAGTATGAGAACTCAGACCTTCTTGATTTCCTGATAATCTAAATTTACAAAATTTAAAATAATTATATTTGATACCCTAGAATTAAGGGTAGGATGTGAGAATAGAGCTAACTACAATAATACTTGGCTAACAGGCAAGGATTCCATTTTCCTTAGCAGCAAAACTAGTTAAAACCTACCCAAAATGTATTGTCGAAAGAAGAGATGCAATGTGACAATTAGAAAGGTAATCCACCTACCAAAATCCTCCCTGAAGAGAAAAGTATAAGTATATAAATATTAGTGTAGCAAGTATGGTTAAATGAAATCCACCCTGAAGAGAAAAATAGAAGTATAATGTTAGTACAACAATGATGGTTAGGACAGCGGCGAGTTTAATCTTGTGATATATATGATAGCATACAAAGGATCATAGTAAAAAAAAGGAAATACTTAATAATATTAGATATTGCATAATGCCACTTAGTATCCATGAATGAAAGTTCTAAACTTTGAATGTGAATAATGACAACGGATTACAAGAGTCCCAAGAGAGTTGCATAAAAATTGTCTGAGTTTCACATTTATAAACAGAACAAAATATATAGTACTAATGGAGGTCCATCAAATTCATAAAAATCACCAACATTACTTTGCAAAGAACTCTGCAGGGAAATAAAGAACTATGTAATAATTTGGGACACTTGAGATTTTGCACAACTCACTATAAAGACCATATAACTCATTTCTAGGTTTGCATTAGAAAGTTGAATGTGAATAATGGCATACAAGAAATGTATTCAAATAGACATTTGCATAATTTAAGACAGACAAGATTTTGTACAGCTTGGTATAAAGACCTTTTGATTATATCTGGGTTTGCATTTGAAAGTGAATGCTAATTATCACATATAAGAAATGTATTCAAATACACCTTACTTAATCCACCACTTATGGGTAATTTACTAATTTGGTTTTCTAGAAGTCTTGATATCCTAGTCAATGCTTATTTAGTAAATTCCAAGCTGAGAATCACAATTCTGAAGTAAAGTCAAAGAGAATAAAGTTATGCATTGATTAAGAATTTTTTATTAGTTTTCCACTTTCATTTGTGTTTTCCAAGCTGCAAATTAATTCTCCCCTTTTCCCTTCGACAATTTTTCAAGAATTTTTAAGGTTCAGTTCATTGACATTTCTGTGTTCTGACTTGGATGGTTGAATCACGTGGAACTTACATTGAGTCAGCCTAACCACATCATATCCTCACCTCAACAAAGTCAAACAGACATAAGGATAAACGTTTCACATCCTTTACATATAAGTTAATTTTGCTGATAAAAGTTATGATGATTGTACTGTAAAAGGAGAACCGAGGTAGTAATCTGCATAAATCAGCAGGTTCTTGGCACTCTTTTCAAGCTCCTTAAGAACTTCTGGAATTAAGAAATTATATGGAAGTAAATGTGTATTATTACATGCATTCAGAGTCCATCCTTTGCAATCCATAGAACTGCACAGTGACAGTGTATTCTCTAGTTTTTTAATTCCTCCAAAAATTTAAAACATCTCACATAATCAGCCTGTATAGATTAGTTATTCCATACCTCCTAGGCCTATTTTTGAATAATACTAGTTACATATTTCATTTGAGATAAAGCTATTCTCTGTCTTCACCACATAAGCCTATTCGATTCCTGTCATGTCAACTACTACTAGCCAAATTCCATTGTGTGTCCGAACAAAAGATGCAATTAGTGTCAGATTATTGCTGCCAAATATATTTACCATGGGTACACCTTAAGAATTTGATACAGTAATGGCTGGACTTGATTGTTTAGTATCTTACAAAAGTGCGATATTCCTGGTAGATTTAAGTCTTGAATATTAAGGACCTGCCTTCTGCTGACACAATGCAACATTTCCTATGTTTTCCACATGGTGGGAATAATTACCTCATATCATAATTGAGTGTCTATGGGGGGCATGCATGTGTACATGTGCATGTAAGCATAATGCATAGAAAAGCAATTTGAAGACAAAAAAATTGAACATACCATATAATATTCAACAGTATTGATGGCAAATTCAATACTATTAATGCAACAAGCGGCATAATTCCTATGTTCACATGCCGCCAATTTGCTTTACACGAGGCTAAAAGATACCTACACAAATAAAATGACCATCCTCAAGTTATTCCATTTGATTATTTTGTATTCAGAAACTAATCAAAGATAGAAAGCCAGAAACTAATAGAAACAAAACAAACAAAATCCAAACCAAAGCATAGATTTAAAATTATTGTATGAAAGAATCCAAGGGAAATGAGAACTATAATATTATTCACTAGGACCAAAGAATTCAACTGAAGAAAGTAAAAAAGAAGCATTTATGACCTGCTGACTAGGAAATGTGTAAATTATTTCTTGATCTATCTATTGATATCAAATAAAATGTAGTTAAAAGAAATGCTCAATCTTATAATATACTGTTGGAAGTTTGGGGAGATTGTTGGAAGGTTGTCATTGATGATGTCGTTTGGCAACATGAGCATGGAAGGTACATAATGATGTGTTGCAGTGTTGTCATTGATGTCAACATTGTAACTTATGTGAAGTTTTTGGTTGTGGATCATTTTGATTAGTTCTAAAAGGTTTTCAAAGTGAATGGCATCAAACAAACTCCAGTTGTGCTCACAACTAGAAGCACTACAAGGTTGAGACAAATTTGGGGTATTTCCATCCCAATCTTCCCACCAAGAACCTGCAAATAAGATATTCAAGTTTTTGTAAATAAACAATATTCTATTAATAATTGTAATTAACAACTTACAAGATATAAGGCTTCACTTTTTCTTAATTGGTGTTTGGATGTCTCTTCCTCGTATAGCTAATTGCGAAGAAAACAACCTCCCCCTAGCTACCTTATAATTCTGCAACTCGGAAATGATTTAATATAACATTTTAAATTTCAGTTTCAATTTTTGTTATGTTTAATATATACTTTCTTTGCAAAAAAGAAAGGCAGTCTTCAGATAAGAATATGATAAGTTCCAAGAAAATAAATATGTCATTCATGAAGGTTAATAGGAGTTATAAAACTCCTTTAGGATGACGGTTAGCAACTTTTCCAGAAGCAAAAGATTATCTCGAGAGCATTAAAGAGCAAGGCCTTCTCCAAAAAAGGGATAGAGCTCATCTTCTTGATGGTCCATACTACAACTTCCAAATTGAAAATACTTTCCAAGTTTGCATGGACTTCATGCTTGTTATTCAAGTTCTGATGGAAGCAAATGATTCGCCCAGTAAGTATTATAGATTTTTCTCTATTCAATTGAAATTAAAATGGTGATGAATACTTTTGATGCACCGTTTAACAAATCTATGAGGTATGGATTCATGTAATTCAAAAAAGATAGTTTACGATGATGTCATTCTCACTGAAGAAGGAAAGCATGTGGCATTATCTCTATGTGGATGTGGTTGGAATTATGAGGTAGTATATTGGCTTATTAACTCTTGGGATAAAACACAAACCATGGACACACAAGATTTGAGAGATGGGAAGATACCTCTCAATAATGCCTCCATTGTTGAAGAGACGTTTCGATTGAACAACCTAATGAATGTCCTAGCGAGAAAGTCTCGGGAGACCTTTGTTGATGACAAAACAAGAAAAAACAAAAAGTATAGACAAGATTCATTTAGATATGTGCTACATGATACGGTGACTTCGGTTTTGGAAAAATTCAGGATAGCTGATAAAAAATTCTTGCGCAGTACATTTCAAACGTGCAAAGAATTTTATGAAAATATTCAGCTGGCTTGATGCTCAATATTCCAATTGGGAATTAATATGGGATCACTTTTGTGCCTTTCATGTGTCATTTTATACACACAGAAGTTCATCATTAATAATAAATAAATTGTTAAAAGACAAGAGCCCCCAAGTGACCACGAGTCAAAAGAATTTCATCCTTTCCACATCCATTCTATATTATATAATTCAAATCTCCCTCTAGTTCCATGAAAAAATGATCATGATAACTAGCAATGGAAATTTAAATGTTTTTGATGAGATTTTACATGTGGCTACACAGGAAGGGGATGTTATTATCACCAAGAAGATGTTGGACTGAAGAGCTTCTTTTGGTCATATTAGACTACGGAGCTCATGTACTCATCCAAGACCAAAAGAAGCTTTGCAGTCCAACATCTTCTTGGTGATAATATCATCCCCTTCTCGCACAGCCACGTGTAAAATCTCATCAAGAACATTTAAATTTCCATCGCTAGTTATCATGATCATTTTTTTATGGAACTTGAGGGAAATCTGAATTATATAACATAGCATGGATGTGGAAAGGATGAAACTCTTTTGACTCGTGGTCACCTGGGGGCTCTTGTCTTTTAACAATTTATTTGTTATTAATGATAAAATTATGTGTATAGAAAATAACACATGAAAGGCACAAAAGTGATCCCATTTTAATTCCCAATTGGAATACCGCGCTTCAAACCAGCTATGATTATTTTTGTAAAATTCTTTGCACGTTTGAAATGTACTATGCAAGAATTTATTATCAGCTACCCTAAAATTTTCCAAAACGGAAGTTGCCACATCTTGTAGCACATATCTAAATGAATCTTGTCTATACTTTTTATTTTTTCTTGTTTTGTCATC
This sequence comes from Sequoia sempervirens, assembly GCA_007258455.2. Classification (NCBI taxonomy): domain Eukaryota; kingdom Viridiplantae; phylum Streptophyta; class Pinopsida; order Cupressales; family Cupressaceae; genus Sequoia; species Sequoia sempervirens. The sequence goes on from VDFB02074451.1 coordinate 43,882, forward strand.
AACAAAGGTCTCCCAAGACTTTCTCACTAGGTCATTCATCAGGGTGTTCTATTGAATCGTCTCTTCGACAATGGAGGCACTGTGTGGGGTATGTTAATGAATGATAGCGTCGGTCAGATATGAAGGACGATTGCTGCAAGCACCATCGTCATTCATACCTGATTCGTATTTATCCTCATTTTGAAATATTTCTGGAAATAATATCTAACGAATTTATGAGTATAAAATCCGAATTATATTTGATGTTATATTCTAATCGGAATTTATATTCTTATTCGCCATCTAGTATATATGTGTTATACTAACGAATCTTTAACTGTGTGTTTTAACCCGCGCTCTAAAGAACACGTCCCATGAGTGGACGTGTCTCCACTTGTGGAGACACGTCCTCTCATGAGACGTGTCTCTTAGAGGCAGGGTTTCCTCACATACTTATGGCGAATCATTCCATGATATGCAGATATAGAAATCAATTAATGTTCTGCAATCAGCACATTTGTATTACAATATAAAATTCTGGAAATCGCTTTTCTGTACTTGAAATTCTGTATAGTTCTCCTTCTCTCAGTTATATAAGTTTGCCTTAGGTTCCTAGGTCTGATAGGATTTGATTACATTTACATGGTATCAGAGCCAGGTTGTGCAGATTCAAATCAAATTTAGTTTTCAGACTTAATAGACTCAGAACCCTGGTGGTTCTCAACCCGAAACCCAGACTGAAATAGTTTTGTTTTTGCAAGTTTTTGATTTTTTTGTGTTTTGATGGATTTTTGCAAGAAAACTAGAAGCTGCGATTTTGCTAAAGAAATTGCTAAAAATCCATAAAAAATTCTAACCCAATGGAATAAGCTCAAAATTGTTCCAAGATCATAGGCGCATCTATTATTTATCATTCCAGAGCTTTTACAATGCAATTAGAGTAACAAATGTATGTAGAATATAATTTAATTCAAAAACTTGATTTTGCTTGCTAGGCGCCAGAAGAAAGAAGAAGAATGTACGGCCAAGTAGATAGGAGGATCTCCAGCTCCAGAAAACGTTGCAGAAGCTCTCAAAGACCAAGCCGCCCAAGTTTCCTCTGCCAGAGACTGGAAGAAAGGCGTATCCCTCTGACAAGAAATAGTACGGCCCTGCTGGTACAGCAGTACGGCCAGATGTAGCAGCAATAAATGATAAAGTACGGCTCAATGAAATGTTGCCAGATCTCAGGTAAATAACCTCTGAAAGATTCGCCTCAATTGGTAGATGATTATTCTCTGCTAACTCTGAATAAATCGATCAATGAATCCAATCTGTGATCTCTGTGTGAAATCACCAAGTGCAAGCTTAAACTGGTATTTCACAGTCTCAGTCTGCCTAATTCCTGAAGAGTTTTCGTTCTCCAGAAACGTTTGTCTGCCAGAAACCCTAGGGTTTGCAAACTCCAATGCTCAAAGCAAAAAGACAAAAGTTGAATAGCAACTACATAATGGATCACTTTTGTCTTTTCTCTTTTGAAAAATATATACCCCCTTGGAGAAATTCGACCCAAAGCTTTTAAAATAATCATTTAATAAAATGATTTAATTCACCTTAATATTTAGAGAATATCTTTTAATAATTACGTTTTACTTTAATGAATAATAAATATTCATTAGGTTGTAATTTATACTTTATT